>CM039618.1:56827386-56950981 GCA_022457205.1 Saccharum spontaneum
AGAGGGTATTATACCTTCTCCTTGTCCTTCTTGGAGAAGAGCGCGGTCTGCCGGAAGAACTCCTGCTCCTGTGCAAACTCCCGCTGCACCTCCTCCTGGCGGCGCGCGCGGTTGGCGTGGACCTGCTCGGCGATCCACTTGCGGCGCTGGTTCGGATACGAGAGCGGATGCCACGGCTTCTGGTTGAGGTACGAGTGGCTCCACGCCGTCCCCGACTTCTCCTTCAGCTCCACCTCCCCCGCCGCCATCTTCCTCCCAATCCCCCCGCCGCTCCCCGTCACCTCCTCCTCCATCGCTCTCGCCGGCCTCCGCCTCTCCCGATCGCCGCTGGTCGAATCCCTCCCCTCCCGACTCGCAAAATTACCGAAAGACCCCTACCCCTAGCAGCGATGAATTGGATCGAATAATTTACGGGCCGGAACTCCATATGGGCCAATGCCATTCTGGCCCAGTTCCAAACTGAACTTTCGGCCCAGTCAACGATCGATTGCAATCTCAGCCTACCAACCTCCCCTCCAGAAGCAAGCGAACAAGCGTCCAGCAGCTCCATGGCATGGCCACGCTCCCGGCCGCCGTCCATGCCCTCATCGCCGGCGCCTCCACCGGGCGCCACCTCCGGCAGATCCACGCCCACCTCATCACCTCCCGCCGCCTCTCTTCCCTCGGCCCCACCCTCCTGCGCCGCCTCATTTCGTTGCACCCGCACCTCCACCTCGCTGCCGCCCACCGCCTTCTCCTCTCCATCCCATCCCCGCCGCTCGACCTCTTCAACCTCCTCCTGCCGCCACTCGCCTCCTCGCCCGATCCCGCCGCTGCGGCCGGACTCTACGTCCACCTCCGCCGCGGGGGCCTTCGTCCGGATGCCCACACGCTCCCGCACGTCCTCAAGGCGCTCGCGCGCCTCGCGCCGGGCTGCCTCCCGCTCGTCGCCTGCACCCACGCGGAAGCCGTCAAGACCGGGCTTGTGCGCGCCGTGGTGTACGTGCCGAACGCTCTCATGGCCTCTTACTCTGCCTGTGGCCACTTCGGGCACACCATGCAGGTGTTCGACGAAATGCCGCGCCGGACCGTGGTGTCGTGGAACACTGCCATCACCGCCTGCGCGGACAGCGGCCGCCACGACCGGTGCGCTGGGATGTTCGCAGACATGGTAGAGGCTGGGTCCGTGCCTGATCAGACGACGTTCGTGCTCATGCTCACCGCTGCTGCTGAGCTGGGAAACTTGGCGCTCGGCAAGTGGGCGCATGGGCAGGTCCTTGCCCGGCGGCTTGTCATGACGCTTCAGCTTGGCACGGCTGCGGTGAATATGTATGCCAAGTGCGGCGAGGTGAGTTACGCGTCACGCTTGTTTGAGAGGATGGCAGCACGGAACGTCTGGACATGGAGTGCGATGATCATGGGGTATTCACAAAACGGGATGGCACGGGAGGCACTGGAGCTTTTTGACAGGATGAAGGATGCATCTGTTGCGCCCAACTATGTCACATTTCTTGGACTCCTCTGCGGATGCAGCCATGCTGGTCTGGTCAACGAGGGCCGCCAATTCTTCCATGAAATGCAGCATGTCTATGGCATCAAGCCAATGATGACACACTACAGTGCCATGGTTGATGTCCTGGGACGCAACGGCCGCCTCCAGGAAGCTTTTGATTTTGTTGTGGACATGCCGGTCGAGGCCGACACGGTCGTTTGGAGGACGTTGCTGAGCGCCTGCCAGCTGCACAGCTCCAAAGACTGCATTGGCATCGTTGACAAGGTGCAGAAGAGGTTGCTGAAGCTGGAGCCCCGCAGAAGTGGTAACCACGTGATGGTCGCGAACATCTACTCGGACATTGGGTTGTGGGACAAGGCAGCCATGACGAGGAAGGTGATGAGGGAAGGGGGGATGAAGAAGATGGCAGGTGAGAGCTGTGTCGAGGTAGGAGGGCGGATTCAGCGGTTCATCTCTGGGGATGAATCCTGTCCTGGATTGGGTGGGGTTTACAAGATTCTTCATGAGTTGAATATCAGAATGAGAAAATGGGAACCTGTGGACAACATTTTGCTTGCTGATTCTGACCTGTGAGTACCATGTACGCTGACCAAAACTGTTTATTCTGTTCATGTCAGTCCTCTTTTTCTCCATAATTAGCCCGCGAGAGCTTGAAATTTTACTCTTGTATAGACATGATAGCACATTTGATCATCGATCATTTTTTATACTGGTGTGCACTTCTAAGATTATGAGTCCAAACTAAGTGCACTTTGATTGTAGTCGAATACTGGTATTTTTTTTTTTGAAACTGGGTGAACTTTCATTACTCGACTGTTATCAAGTCATTAGCAGCAATTACATGGACACTATCAAGAATAGAGCTCATAATTTGCTCTTCTCCCTGATCACATAACAGACCCAGCGCAGCTAGCTCGTGAGCAGCTTGATTACATTCTCTACCTTTAAACACGCACTCAAAGCTAAGAAAGCAGAAGACACCAAAGACTTTATCTCCGCTATGAAGAGGCCCACAGCAGCCTCGTCAAAGTCATTGGTCGTAATTGCTTGGACAACCAACTTTGCTTCTGTTTCAATGATCCGATGTCCAATTCCAAGGTCCACAGCCGTTTGGATGCCTTGGAGACAGGCAACCAGCTCATAATGAAATGCATTCAGAAGATGATCAACCCTTCCGCGCCCAGAGACGACTACATCGCCCACGTCGTCCCGTACCAAGAAGCCCCAGCTGCCTGATGATGAACTGGGCAGAAAGGAGGCGTCGCAATTCAGTTTCAGAACACCGACAAGTGGTTTGCTCCATTTCGCCTTTTGCCGGCTTCTTGTGCTGGTCGCTTGTCTATCTCCCCCCATCACCTCAGTATTCTCCTCGGCATAGGATTTAACACGTGTTACAAATTCTGCACTCCGTCTCCGCCCCTCTTCTCTGATAAGATTTCGCTCACACCAAATGAACCACATTGCAATGGTCATCAATAGTCCCTTATCTTCCTTTGCTGTCAGGATCAGCTCTAATTGCATCCCGAACAAGCACAGTCGTGGCTAGCTCCAGCCGTTCCTTCTCCAGACACAGGCGACTCCAAATCTCTTTGGCTAAGCGGCACTTGAAGAACAGATGCCCACCATCTTCACCAATCAGTCCACAAACCGGACAATTGATCCCAATCTTCATCCCACGCTGCATCAGATTGCCTCGCAGAGGCTGACTGTTATGGGCCATGCGGCAGAGAAAGTGTTTAATTTTACTCGGGCATTTTAGCTTCCAAATCATCTTCCAAATAGGATCAGGACCATTGCCGCTACTACCCTGTGCCCCAGCGCAACTCTGATTCCGTAAGAAATTAGCTCGGCAAACTTTATATGCACTCTTTACACTGAATTTTCCATGATTATCGAAATGCCAAGCAAGGAAATTTTCTCCCCCTTCGTGGACCGGCAGTGCCAATATAGTATCCGCGTCTTCCGCCCAAAATGTTCCTTTAACCAACTCAGCATCCCATCCTCCTGTAGTCCTGTGGCAGGATTGATAAGCTCAGCTACCTTTGTCATGAGACAAGCTCCTCTTGGTGTAATTGGCCGCCTGGTGACACCCTTCGGCTGCCAGGGGTCCTTCCAAATGTTTAAATTGTACCCATCACCGACACGCCATATCATTCTTTGTTTGATCACTTGCAGCCCGCGCAATATGCTTCTCCAAGTGTATGACATACCCGTCTTTGATTTAGCCTCCAGGGCTGAAGTGTTTGCACCCATCCATTACTCGTTTATTTGCTGGTTTATAGGGTTTACTAAATGAAAAGTCCACTTTGCCGGCAGAATCTCTGAAGAATCATAGTAAATTATAGAAAAATCATAAAATGGAAAATATATGCTTTTATAGTATGCTTTAGTACAAAATTTTTGAGAAAAACATAGATCTAAAGCTAGAGTAAAAATTTTATACTAAAACATACCATATCATATATTTACTATGTAGATCTACTCATGTGGAGTCCAAAAAAATTGAATTTTCTATTTTATGATTTTTCTGTAATTTGCTATGATTTTTCAAAGATTCAGCCAAAATAAATATAAAAGAAAAATAGAAAAACCACCTAGAGAAATAGCCAGCGAGATATGTCTAGTTTGAAAATATGGGGGAGGAGTAATGTCCAATTTTAGTTCATTAAGAAAAATCTGACTTTTGTGATAATTGAGGGAGGCAAAATAGACCTTTTCCTTTACTAAAAAGATATGAACAGGGGAAGCAGTTAGCAGTGCAAATGTCATCGAGCCAGCCTTAGTGGCCCAGTTTGCTTTGCCCGAGTTAACAATTAGGCCGGCCCAGCCCAGCCCATTAAAGATTACCTCCGAAACCTAAGGAGGGGGGGGGGGGGGGGGGGGGGGGTCACCCTCATACAGCCGTTGTCTCGCTGTCTCTTTTTCTACCCCTCTCGATCGAGAAAAATAATAGAGTCGCCGCCGTCGTCTCGTCGGCACGGCAGCAAGGGCGAAGAAAAAGTGGCATTATTCTGCCGCTCGCCCAAGATCATGGCGTCATCTTCCTCCGTCCGCCTCCATCACCTGCCGTCCACCTCTCGCCGGTCGCCCACTCCATCCAACCTCCAGTTCCGTGCGGCGAGCTGCCGGTGGTGGCGGCTTCCCGTTCCCGGCGCGGCACCTCCTCCCCTTCGCCTCCGCGCCACGGATGCCGCGCAGCCGCTTGTTAGTGACAGGAACGCTCCGTTGTCCCGCGGAACCCAGGAGGAGGTCGAGAAGGTGGAGGAGCAGCCTCAGCCTGCGCCGCGGCTCAAGATCGCGGTGGTCGGGTTCGGCAACTTCGGGCAGTTCCTTTCGCGTACGCTGGTGGCGCAGGGGCACACGGTGCTGGCGCACTCCCGGTCCGACCACTCCGCCGCGGCGGCGTCCATGGGCGCGCGCTTCTTTCCAGACCCGCACGACCTGTGCGAGTGCCACCCAGACGTGGTGCTCCTGGCCTCCTCCATCCTGTCCGCCGAGTCCGTGGTCCGGTCGCTCCCGCTGCACCGCCTCCGGCGCGACACGCTCTTCGCCGACGTCCTCTCCGTGAAGGAGTTCCCCAAGCGGCTCCTCCTGGGTGCGCTCCCGGAAGAGATGGACATCATCTGCACGCACCCGATGTTCGGGCCGGAGTCGGCGCGCGACGGCTGGGCCGGCCTCCCCTTCATGTTCGACAGGGTGCGCGTCCGGGACGACAACTGCCCGGCGCGCCGCGCCCGCGCCGAGGCATTCCTCGGCGTGTTCGAACGCGAGGGATGCCGGATGGTGGAGATGTCGTGCGCCGAGCACGACGCGCACGCCGCCGAGACGCAGTTCCTGACGCACACCGTCGGGAGGATGCTGGCGGCGCTGGAGCTCCGGGCGACGCCGATCGACACCAGAGGGTACGAGACGCTGCTCCGGCTGGTGGAGAACACGTGCAGCGACAGCTTCGACCTCTACAACGGCCTCTTCATGTACAACAACAACTCCACCGAGCTGCTCAACCGCCTCGACTGGGCCATGGACGCCGTCAAGAGGAGGCTCTTCGACGGCCTCCACGACGTGCTCCGGAGACAGCTGTTCCACGTCGGGGAGGGGGAGGGGGAGAAGCACGCGGAGGAGCAGCCCGTGGTGCCGGGTGGTGGTCCGGACACTGATTACGGCGCGACGGCGACGGCGACGATCAAGTCGGGAGAGGAGAATAATTGATGATGGCACGGCACGACGTCGATCTGTCACGGCGCGCGGCTTGCCTTGCATTGCATGTTGGTTGGATCTTGCTGTCATCCTTCGTAATCGTTGATGTGGAGTATCGATCTCTCGTTTTACTCCGTTTTCAGTGGGATTAATAATAAATAAACTGTGACATGGCAACTATATGAGTGCCAGTACTAATATCAGTGAGAGTGTAAGTGATCGATCATCTACAGTACAGATGAATTCTGGGTTGCACTGCACCGCGTCATTCATTTCACGTCAGATGAATTGTTGTTATCTTCCCCAATAGTATGTGGTGGTACCAGCTGGTTTGTAAGATGTTCGTCGAGGTCTCCGTTCCCAAACGAAGCATGAGATCGACAGGGAAGACGTGTTCCAAGGAAAGCCACGTGCCTGCGGTGGTTGGCCCAAGTGCCCAACCCGACAGCATCACAAATCTCGGCACCTCGCCGCCAACGCTGCACCGGCGTAAACTCGTTTTTCTTTCTTCTTTTTAGCCCATCCATGCGTGCTGTTTTATTATGCGCTGAACTTTGTCAGTGCTTGGGTTGCAGGCGACCACGCAGTGAACGGAAAAGAATTGGGTGTGAGCGGCCTCTTTGGTAGCTTGCCGAGAGAACCTTGCTTAGCCAGATAGCAATCTGAGCCTTTTATTTATAATATAACCCAAAAAAAAAATCTGTTTGACCTACCTCGCTCTCCTCCAAACCGATTTGACTCTTCCAAAGAAAAAACTGATTGATCACTTTCTAAAACTAAGCTTTCTAACACAAGCGTCTCATATCATGTATATTTATATCCAGAAATTAAAACGACTCCGATACACATGGAGTCGCCGAAAAAAGTAGAACAGCTTGTAAACATTTGAAGATTGGAGTCTGATTGTGACTCGTCACAAAATTATAGAAAAAATAGAGCCTGACCAAGAGAAGAATGCTCATGTTTGTTTCTCCACTCTCTCGAGCATAGAAGTCCTGGTCGGTTTTATTGAGTAGTAGCACAACACATAGGGGGTTTCTGGATGGTTTACTAAGAATAGTAGTACAAGATGAATTGGAGATAAGAGTTTTAATTGATTTATTGTCCCTTCCGTGACTCAAACTCACGACATATGCTTATGTACAAGTTAGAATAGCATATGTCCAACCACACTATGGAATCCAATTCCTAAATACTTCCTCCGGTCCATTTTATCTAGCACAAGTTAGAATGACACGGTCTCTTAGATTAAATTTTGACCATTCATTTGCTTTATATTATATTATTTATGCTTATAAACTTATAATCATTGGATAGTATAAATCTTTACAAATCTAATCATATAAAGTTTGTATTATAATAGTTAAAAATTATTAGCCTCATTATTGATCAAAGTTTTTAAAGTTTGAATCTTGATATGCGTGTGCGCCAGATAAAATAGATCGGAGGGAGTATATTGGAATAGATAGTGCAAGATGTACATTCCATTACAACCCGCACGTATGTTTATAGAAAAAAAATCAGAGTACCATCAATACCACTTCCCGAATTACCTAGGAAGCAAATTCGGACAGTCTTAGATGTTGTAAAAAATTAGAAAACCATTTTCCAATAGTTGGGACTTGGGAGGTCAAATAGACTTTATTTTCCTACATTTTCTATTAGACCCGTTTGGATCTTTGGAATTGAAATCCATTCTAATAATCATAATTTAGACACAAATCGATTAAGTTAATATGACTACATATGGAATATACTCGCCGTCTTTTTTGTTTTTTAGTCCTTTTTTTGAAAGATTATCTCAAATATACCTCTGGCGGAAAGATTTCAGAAAATGGACCCAGGGCTTGGCGCCAGAGCTGACGCCAAGGTAACACAGCTTGGTATCGTTGGCGTTGACGCCAAGCCCCCATGCCACTTAGCCGACGACGCCGAGCTGGCTGTGACGTGGCAGCCACCTTGGCGTCGTCACCATTGGCGCCAAGCTTGGCGCCGTCGTCATTGGCACCAAGCCTGGCACCATAAATCTTGGCATCGAGCTGTTGAAATTTGTTAAGTCTGGAATTTTACCATGATATTTACCATGAGATGGACATATGAAAATTTGTTATCAAATTCTAGCATAGGCAAGTCATAGTTAATCTGGATTTTTGCTACGGCTTGGATATGTTAGAATACCAACTACCATGGGATAGACATATAGAAAAATGGTTTTTTTACCATGACTTGGACATTTACAAATTTGAATTTTTACCATGACTTGGATATTGAGAAATGTGGCTAACTCTAGAGTTTTTACAATGACTTTCTGTTTGATCACTTAGAACAATCTAGAAATACTTAGAATAAAAAATGATATATATGGTAACAGATCTATGGCACCAGGCTTGGCGCCAATAACGACGGCGCCAAGGTGGCTACCACGTCACCGTCAGCTCGGCGTCGTCGGCCAAGTGACATGGGGGCTTGGCGCCAACGCCAACGACGTCAAGCTGTGTTACCTTGGCGCCAGCGTGGATGACGCCAAGCCCTAAGTTTATTTTCTGAAATCTTTCCGCCAGGAGCATATTGAGAGAATCTTTCGAAAAAAGAGCTAAAAAACAAAAAAAAAAAGATGCAATATACTCGTATACTATTGTTAGCCACACTGGGAAGATACTTATTTGGTTGTAGTTCTATTGCAGAGGAGTGTGCCAAAGAGTATATGCTATAAGTTACAGAGAAAAACATAGCATACGATGTGTGGAATCACTTTCTATTTCTCAACCATAAATTTAAGACAAGCTTATATCTAAACTTTAAAAAGTTATGGAATGTTAAATTCTATAAGATAAATAGTGTGTAGTCCATTAAGTACATTTCAACGATCATGGCCCAACTAAAAAAGTAAGACAGGCCTCCTATCACACTAATGACGTCTAGGCCCAGTAAGATGATTACGACCACAGATCCCTGCGCCACGGGCCGGACTCGAGATTCGGCCCATCCACGTGTCCTGGTGGATCACGCGTCTTCTCCTCCAACCGCACCGATATCTTCCTCTCCCATAGGGCAAGGGCGGTGAGGCGATCCGTCGGCGGCGTCGGGGGCGGTGGAGGAGGATGGCCGACGTGCAGGGAGACAAGGAGGCAGGCCTGGAGGACGACGATTTCCCCGACGACGGGCCTTTGGATCCGGAGGAGCCAGGTGAAGGAGGAGAACCCCGCAGCGGAGGCGACGAGGAAGAGGAGGACGACGTCGACGGCCTCGCCAGCTTCCTCGAGTCGGAGATCCTCTCCAGATCCAGCGACCAGGATCCTATTGACGTGAGCGCTCTCTGTCTCTTCTCCCTTCGAATCGAATCTTTTTCATGGCTGGGAATCGGTTTCTGACAGCAATTGAATTGGTTGCCGCAGCAGGAGCAGCGGCAGCAGGAGGAGGACGGTGATGCCGCGAAGAATAAGCGGAAGCAGGGCTCGGGACCGGACGGGGATGGCTGCAGCGGCAGCTGCAGCGAGGGGGAGCAGACCAAGAGGGCGAGGAGGGAGGAGATGAGGAGGCAGGCGAAAGGTAAGGCCGTGGCGCCTCAGATCGACACGGGCATGTTCAGCAACATCCCCCCTGAGCTGTTCCTGCAGATCTTCAAGTTCCTCTCTTCCGAGGACCTCATCTCCTGCGCTCTAGTCTGCCGCTTCATGAATGCTGCCGCGTCCGATGAGACCCTCTGGCGCCGCCTGTAAGTTGGCTGAGGAGGCCGCGCTGTTGATTCTATGCCAAATTCGGTGCAATTCGACTGAGATTTACATGTTCGATGCCTTTCTGATTTTTTTTCAGGTACTGCATGAGGTGGGGACTGGCCTCCAATGCCAAATTCAGGGAGTGTGCTTGGAAGAACCTCTACATACAGGTAAATTCATCTGTTCATCATCACTGCTTCTAATTTGAGGTAGCCAGGGACATTAAAAATGACATTTTTAGTTAGGTTTAGTGCCCACAGGCGATTTGGATATTAGGTCTAGTTACATGCTGTAAACGTGAACCAATGATTTGGGCACTAGGTGCATGTTGAAGTGCAAAGTTTTCTTTTTTAGTTTTTTACGCCATACTCAGGTGAACAAAATAATATTCCTGCAGTATTGCTGTGCAATATATTTCTTTGATGCTACTGTTGTATTGATGAACTCTTGCTAATGTTGTTTTCTGTTGTGTTTAATCTCTAGAGAGATAGAGAGGATATGGTTGAATTTGTGAGGAATACCCCGACAGAGTTCAAGGAGTACTATATTCAGATGCAGGCTGCAAAAAGGAGTCAAGTTCCCCGTCCATCAGAAGTAATTACTAAATTCAGACTTTTGTTTAATCTCTGTCACATGTCCATCTTGTAGTTTCCCTTCAATCCAACAAAATTGTCTTGTGTTGACGAAACTTCAATTGTTCTTCATCTGGATTTTGAAGGTCAATGACGACAAGGTTATGCTTGATAAGACGGTAGCTGATCAGGTATCTAGTTGGAAAAACAGCCGGGGGCTTACTGATGAAGCTGTCAAGGGGCACTCTTGTTCTGGAAATACATGTTCGTACACTCAGATTGGTGATGCTTACATTTGTGAGAAGACTGGTCGTGTCCACGGTAATACAAAAAAATCCTCTCTTTATGTGTTGTTGTGTAATTAGATCATGCCTGAAATGTTTTGGTTTATTTTGCTTTCAGTTTGTGATGACGCTTGTCGTGAATTTGTCTTGGACCAATCTAGTGGGCTGCTTCTTTGTACGATATCTGGCCACTGCTTTGAGAGGTGGCTGTGTCCTGATGATGAATGGGATGTCGATGATACTGTAAGTCCTACAAAGTTCCTTGCTTTTCTTTTTTCCGTCGATGTGCATGTACACAGTTTCAAGTTGAGTCTCTGCCAGGGAAAAATTATCCATAGCCTGCACTATGCACTCCATTATCATTTCACTAGTTTATTAGCAAAAGCTACCGAGTTTCTTTGTCTGGTTTGCCCTCGTTACTAACATTTGCTTATTTGCAAGTTTCAGGATATGCAACAGGCTGGTGTAGCGGATGAAGCAGAGCCATTCATGGGATCTGGACGTTACGGTGAGTCGAGTTTTCTTGTTTGAAATTGAAATTGGGAAAGACATATTTCTTCTTGTTTTGTTTTAAATCCTAGCCTCATAGGAGTGATTAAAAGTCATGAATAAAGGGGGTGTTTGGCTTGAGGAATGAGGTGACTCATCACTGTCTCATGCCTCACATTCTTGTTTGTTTTGAGGAATGGAATGGGCTGACCATCATCAACCTCATTCCTCATGCACATGATTAATATAAGGATGGGATAGTCCTACAAAAAAAAAGGGTATTCGTTTACTCCTTCTACATCCTATCCAGATGAAGAACAATTGAAGTTAGAAAGTACTGAATTTCTCATAGTGAAAGTGAGGATAGAAGTAGGAGGTGGGTCACTCTTGGTCCTGTCTTCTTTTAGAATGTTCTTATGCAAGTAACTGCCCTGCACTATGTAACCTTCTGCATAATGTTCATTGTGTTTTTCTTCTCTTTGAACATTGCTCTTCTAGTAATGCAATGTAATAGAAGTCTATTAGTAATTTTGTTTGCAATGTTTCATTACACTGAGTTACTGACCGTGATCATGCTTTTGATATAATGAACAGCGCGAGCGATTATGTTGGGTTACAACTGCACTGATGAGAAGGAACTTGAGGATGCCTTGGGTCTCTGTTGATGTGTTTCTGTTGATATGTCCTTCACTCTTGCTACATTCAAGCTTTTCTACTTGTGAAGATGAGACAAGCGGGAATGTGGGATGTACAGCTGTGTGCTATGTTTTACCATATTTCACCCTCCAGAATGTACCTAAGAATAGAACTTTTGAGGTAGATCGAGCTGAGGGAGCTGTTATGTTGTATGGTTTCCTAAATTATTGAGATGTATGCCTGTAATAAAATATTGTTTACATGATGAGTTTTTTGTTTGTATGATATGATGTTGATATACTGTAGATGCATGTGAGATATTGGTGAGTCTTGATTCTGAGTTATATATTTTTTTTAAAAAAGAAATGTGTAAAATGTAGCATACGGAGCACCAATGGGTTCATTTTTCAGGTCAATGAATCTACGTCTTTTGCGTGCTCGGTTTGTTTATGCACTGATGACGGTAGTCGGCTACGAGCTCTTAAAAGTTTAAAACCCCCACAGAGAGACACACAAGTCAATTTGAACGTAGCGCGGTAGCAAGAACTGCAAGCCGGAAAAGCTGAAGAAATGGATGAACCTGTTCTTTTTCCCGTGACAGTCACAAGAAAAACAACAGCTCATAAAAGTAATTTCTGAGGTTCACTTTTCAATATGTGCAAAACGACTATAGTTCTATATAGTTGTTTACGACATCTGTCATGTGGGCGCCGTAGGGCGCGCCATGCGGACCATGCGCAATCGGCGCTAAGAATAGGAGGATCAGGCTTGTGGCTAGAAAGAAAGGAGAACTGGTCACCATGCATGCTGATCAGACGAGTGGCTAGAAGGCCTTTGTGGCTAGAAGGAAAGGAGAGCCGGTCAGGGCCTTAGATTCAGGATCGTTAGCTCCAATAATGTCTGGCCGAGTGGCCTATTTATATTTGTAATCTTGATATTGAGAATAAAGCAAGAACAATATGTCAACTTCTTAATCTCACCCACTTCAATCAACAACAGGATGCTGAGGGGTAAAACCTCGCTCCAATCCTACAAATCGAGGCTATGAACTCCATAGCCAAGGTCTAGCTACCTAGGACCAAATGCCCATGACAACATCAGACGGCCTATCTAGCAGCGCCAAAAACCCTCGTTCTGGTACTAGGACTCAGCGCTGATCTACTTGTTTGAAGGTGTTCTACTCATTTCTGAGCTGAAGCATACCTGGTGCTCTGAACTATTTTTCAGCTCATCCATTTGCTCTTTTTCTTTTTCCAGCCACACGACTTCTGCAGACTGCAAAAGCCTGCACAAGTGCGACCTTTAGCAGCCTTGCAAACGTCCGGGAACACACCTGCTCTCAATCCGTATGTCAAATCGCTGTGACAAAGATCTTTGTACCAAGCAACTAGGCTAACCAGTCTAAAAAAAGGGCTAACCCCGACCATGTATGGAAATTAGATGTTTTTTTTTTGCAAATTACATGGAAAATAGTACTTTTTGGACTATGAATTTAGATGATTTTTTTAATTATTTTTACAGATTGTTCCTTGGCAAAGGACACACTCAAAATTAAGTTTTAATTTGAAACTAAATTTAACATCATTGAGCTTGTTTTGTATGATTTTAAATTTAGATTCAAATAAAAACTTAATTTTGAGCACACATATATAAAAAGAAGTTAAATAAAAAATACTACTTTTCGAACCCTGAATTTATATGACTGTTATTTGGACTTTTAGAGACTGTTTAGCAACTAAACAATTTAAGCGAAAACTCAAATATAGTATTATGGTAAGAATTTTAATTTAAAAACTACAAAATCAATGACATTGGATCCGAGCAAATGAGTTGCGCTTGATTTTTAGCAACAGTTTTAAAAATTCCTAGATATTTTGTTTGGAATCGACAAGAAACAAATCGAGAAAGTCAAAACGGTGAAAAAAGCGTGCCTTGCTACATGCATGTTGTGGCTTCTGACCACATCCATGTTGTTTGGCGTGGAACGGGCTTATTGGCTGGTGGACAGCCGAAATATCAGCTTTCTAAGCGTCAACTTAGTGGTCTGTGAGTGTTGGGTGTTGAGGGCGATCGCTCTCTCTCTGTACCTTTTTTTTATTTTTGTTCCTATGTGTATTCCAGATTAATCACTACTAACTACTTAGTGGTTTGTAATCTGTGCTACGAGGGTTCTCTCATAGCTGACTTGTAATTCACTCCTCTTAATAAAAAACGGGCTATATTCCCGATCGCGAAAGCACGAGTTACATCTACATAGAAATTATCAAATTGTGTCTACATGGATGTGATAGATACATATCGGCTATTGGGTTGTCGATTAGGGTCATGTCAGCCATACAATCATAATTTTGTGGCTATACACATTCACCTGTTGAATGTTGGAGGCCGGATGTTTTTCCTTAATATAAAAAAATGTCAGCCATAGAACTACTTATTAGATTCTATATCTGTATTTTTTTCCCTTCCAGCTCTAATTTCTGCAATTATTTATTTAAATACTATTATTTTTTTAAAGAAAAACCAAATCTCTAGAGATAAAATGAATTTATGAACAATATGTTAATGGCAAATTTTGCACCACCAAAATATTTTTCCCCTCCCCCTGTGGCCGGCACTTGGCAGCGGTTAAGTGGTTGAGCTTGTTTGCATTATTAATGTAACACGAGTCCTTTCGGATATTGCCATTTTTTTCCTTAAAGGAGAAATTTTTTCTTCGAACACACAGAACAACAATAAGAAATTTAGAATTTGCAATTATCACAACTAAGTTTTGTCAAAATATTATTCTATATTTGTTAAACAGTAGTTGTGTGCTATAATATAATGTCATTTTCTCAGTTTATAATTCATTAACTAATTTATCCCCTCTTTTGATATGTAATGAGACCAAAATGCCCCATGTCTCTACCGTAAACGATTCCCCCCTTAGGGCAACTTCAGCAGGTCCTCACACAGGCCTCTACATTTAAATTTGAGAACTTAGATAAAAAAAGCACAGGTCCAATAGAGCCTCTACTCAATCCCAAAGTAGGAAGGCACTCAAATCACTCCTCCCCGGTCCTCATTCGTGGGGACTCTTCCCACGACCCGTACTCAGTTCGTTGAAGCAGTTTCCCACCCGCCACAGAGGTTGGTCTGACTTCGTCTCGTGCACCTCCTGATCGTGCTGCCATTTCCCACCGCCCTCTCCCTTCAATGTAAGCAACTGATCTCATCGGCGCATGCAGCCATCCACAGTGGGTGCCCCTCACTCCCTAGCATTGGCGGCCATCTTATCACGGCAGTCGTCTTGGCACAGCGTGGCACCCCACCCCACCGCCTCTCTCTCTTGGTGTGGGCGGCCATCCTAGACGCGATGCGACACCTCTTCCCTCCTGGTTGGCAGTGAGGGTTTTGTTAGAGTGTAAGAACTAGGGAGTGGAGGTGGGGGACGGAGATAGAGAGGCATTATTATTAGGTAGAATAGAGATAGAGAGGAAAGAAGAAACAACAAATGATGAGTGGTCCCATATAGTAGTGCCTATTAGAATGAATTTGAGGATCCTCATTTGAGGGCTTCTGTTAGAGTTGCTCTCACCCCCTCTCGCTCGTCTCTTTCTTCAACCTTGGCGACGAGTAGATCCTGATATATGAGTGTGTCTTGGCAGTGTGGTAGTAGTAATAATCAATGGGGAGCTCTTTGGTGGGGGATAAAGAAGGACGGAAACATCATCATTTGCGGTGTGATGCACATGGAGTGTGGAGAGGCATAAGTTTAGGGCTTATTACCCTAGAACATGGAACATGGTCTCATTTGATGTTATGGAAACTTTGTTTCCAGGAGAGGAATGGTAATATCATGGATCATCATTCCAAATGTAGTGAGAACACATCCTAGATCAAAGGAACGAAGTGGAGGAATGAAATCGGGAGTCCAGGATGGTCACAGTAGTGCATATTCCTCTTTCTCATCATGTTCCTCTTTCCTCATTATGCATTTAGATTCTATGCTATGCTTGTTTGTGTAGTTTATAGACAATAGATTAAAACATAACGATATACAATGGAACAAGTTCATACTGGTTGCCTCAAAATGCATTATCAAAATAGAACATGTTCGTCGTTTCGATTGTACTAGGTACGTGTTCCATCTCGTGAAGGAACAATGCAAATCGTGGTTTTTCAAAGTGATGTACCATGTTCAGTTTCCACATCCCCCTTCCTTGAACACAACATTTCAGAAACATGGCTGCTATATGTGCTAAGGTTCATGACCTTCCTCAGTTTCACCTACATGGACATGGTGCTAGAGAATGACAAGGAGGAAGGGTACGTAGGCCCGCTTGTGGTGGCGGGCAGGATTCTGCAAGGAGATGTTGAAGTTGATATGTGCTAAGAAAATGTGGGAGCACATCGATGTAGGTTTGGCGAAGACCATCATCACACTCACCAAGGAGGGTGAGCTCAAGTTCAAGGAGAGCCGGCCATAGGGGCCATATAGGCACCTGGCAGTGTGGTTGGATCCGCCGGTGGTGTAAGGGATGGGTGTCGATGAAGGGTCAGTTCTAGGCTTGCTCTTCCAATGAATTAGGCCTAGGCGAGTGCCCCCATGGCATGGCGGCACATGCTCTTTGTGGAGGCGGCAACAAAGAGAAATGAGCGAGAGAATGAGAGGCTGCTGAAGGTCCTTGTTTGGTTTTGGTCATTGAGTGATAACCTTAGGTGGACTAATATGTGTTTAAGTGTAATATACATGTGAATTAGTCCACATGTACATGTGTGTGAGCAATACTGGCCATGGATGTGAAATGGCTTGAACTTGCTGCAAAGCTTACACATGTGATGATGAAGGAGCTCATTGCACATGAGACATGACATTGAGTCATGTGACTAAGGTGGAGAAGATCAAGACAAGGCTTGGTTTAATGGACCGGTTGCAAGTGTGAAGGGCAAGTTGAGTGATGACTTGGCGCCGATGGACCGAGACAACGGTGAAGAGCAAATGAAGTCAAGATCGATGAACCAATATGATCACGTTATGATATGAAGTGTATCATATCATTTGTGATTGGTTGGTGCATGTGTTGCATTAACATTGGAAGAGATGGAATGGAATGCGCAAGGCAAATGTATATTTGTAGGGCATTTCATTTCACCGGTTATAGGTGAGTAGAGAAGTGCATGACCGGGTTTAGGATAGATGGCCGTACTATTAAGAGGGGTAAATTTGTTTGCATATCGGTCATCTAGTGCCACTTGAATAATCTAACTTTGCATACGTGTTAGCAAATGTCTGTGAAAAGCTAACACATGTGCACAAGTTGGTGAACACTTGGTGGTGTTAGCACATTTGCAAAGGTGAAGAAGTTGGTAAAGAAAAGAAGGCGAAACCAAGCTCGGAGTCCTGCTTGGGTGGCACCGCCACCCCTAGTCTGGTGCACCGCCACCCCTGTGGCGGTGACCTGCTGGGAGGCCGAGAGCAGCGTGTTGCCCTAAGGGCACCACCACTGGTTGTCCGGTGGCACCGTCTAGGGGTGCCACCCTTAGGGCGGTGCCCACCTGGACTTGGCCGAGTGCAGCAGGAGCCGGGGTGTCACCAGAAGTGACGGTGTACACCACCATAGTAAGGGTGGTGCATCGCCGGGTGTTGTCCGGTGCCACCGTCGTTTTTCGGCAGAGAGCGCGGGAGTAGGGCTTGGTCACTGCCTGGGCACCACCGTGCCTAGGGCGGTGCACCGCCCTATTTTCCCCGAGGGCAAGGGTTTCACGGGGTTGGCCTGGGTGGTCACCGCCACCCCTGTCTGTTGGAATTTGACCGTTGGGAGGGGCACTGCTGTGTCTGGTGCCCTCGCAGGAACTAGCAGCTTTGCTCCAATGGATCTATTTGGCTTGGGGGCTATAAATAGGGTGGACTCAGGCTTGGGCTGGTTGCTAAGCACCCTTGAGCTTTGGTGTCTTGTGTAGGTGTGCTTGGGAGCCTTCTAACTCACTTGTGCTTGATAGTGATCATCCGATCGAGTGAATGAGCAATTCTAGTGCGATTGCATCGTGAGGTTGCATTGAGTGGCACTAGACACTGACACTGAGAGACAAATCCTAGGGGAGCAAATGGGATTAGAGACCCCAGTAGTCCTAGCCGTAAACGATGGATACTAGGTGCTGTGCGACTCGACCCGTGCAGTGCTGTAGGTGATCGTGTTGCAAGCTGGTAGTGCTTGTTACTCTTAGAAGTTGCCACCTCCTAGATGGCTTGGTGGCTTGTGACTCCATTGAAGCACATGAGAAGATTGTACGGTGCTCCGGAGGAGGATTTGTGAGGGGGATTGTGCTCACCCTGCTGGAGTCACGAAGAGCAACTCTACTAGAGCGTGTCATTGAGCTACCCTCGCTTCCGGGGTAGGTTCTTATGATGCTCGACGTGCGGGCTTGGCGGGTGATGCCAATTAGCCGCCGAACACCAAGTGAGCGGTCGACACAATGGGGACTAGCGTATTGGAAAACACGTGAACCTCAGGAGAAAAATCATCATGTCAACATTGTTCTTCCCATTGGTTTGCAATTCCCCAACACAAGCTTGTTCTACATTCTTTACATTGTGCTTGTGTAGTTGCTCTTGTAATTAGTTAGCTTGTATAGCTTGCTAGTTATCTTCTTACTTGTGTAGCATAGAAGTAGCTCCCTTGCGTGACTAATTTGGTTTCAGTAACCTTGTTAGTCAATTGGTTGGTTTGTGTAGCTAAGTAATTTGCGCTCTATAATTTGGCTTGTATAGCCTTGTTATTGAGCATTGCTAGTGAGCTTAGGTGACTTTGTGCTTTTACATCACTAGCATGTGTAGGAGCTCCCCGGTTGCCAAAGTACTAGTGCATAGGTTTGTGTGACATTGCTCTAGAATTAATTAAGTGATCTCTAGCTAGTCCAGCACCTTTGTTGCCTAATTAAGATCTTTATAAAGTGCGTGTGAACTTAGATAGAGGGTGTAGTCTTGGCTAGACCGATAGTTTTAATTCCGTATTTTTCTTGGTTAGCCGGTGTGTTTAATTTTTAGAAAGGACTATTTACCCCCATCTAGTCCGCCATCTCGACCCTACACGTGGTATAGGAGCTATGTCTCTCATTTGTGGTATTCACCGATCCGAGAGGATGACGACTTATGGGCTTAGATGTTGATTGTCCACATATTTTTTATGGCACACATTTTGCACAGTGGAAAAATTGGATGATATACAATTTTAAGTTTCTTCGCCCTCAAAAGTTAGCCGGCGTGTTTAATTTTTAGAAAGGATGATTCACCCTCCTCTAGTCGGCCATCTTGACCCTAGAGCTGCCAGGGTAGATTGGTGACGGCTTGGAAGGGCAAGAGAGGCAGATCACCTGTGATAATGTTTGTGAAGATGATTAAATGTTTTATAAATTTAGAAAAGTCATTGTAGAGTCTCTACAATATTGTTTCATAATTCTATTTCTGAGGAATAATAGTTGTAGCAAAGTCCACGTTTCATAATAGTAAACTTCTGAATTCGTTAGAGAGATACATATCATTATATTAAGAAGGAAAATGATAGACTCGTACAACGCACACTTACACTACCACTCCCATAAAAAGACAACTCAACTTTTCTATAGAGAAACCTGACCTTGACCAGGGAATTAACCCAATAGAACAACTTCCTGTGACAGAGCAACCAGGAAGGAAATTCCTTTGGCCCTAGTCAGCTCCAAAGGCCCATCTCATCAATAACAAACAATTTTGCAATATTACGCGATGCCCCCATCAAAGACACAATGATTATGGTGATTCCAAACGTACCTTGCATCGAGAATTATGACATACCTTGCCTCATCTATCCATCTAGCATATACCACTTACTCTAGACCATCGTCCATCAAAGAAATAAAGCTTTCCTTACTAAGGGTTTTTTTTCCATTGCACGAGCCTAGAATGTGCCCCAAATTCCACATACGCATCATCCCTCCATGTCACGGTAAACTATAGCCCTGTAGGGTGTCATAATCTCTTGTAGAAAGAGCAACAACTTCATTTGACAAAAGTTGTAGGCAATAATCGGAGAGCGCATTGTGGGTTAGGAAGATAGTGTGCAAAGCAAGTTTCTAGAACCATGTCCTAGTATTGCAGTAGGTGGAGTGGAATTTGGAAGTCTACATTGAGAGAATAGGAGCCCTAGCCCTTTCATGCCTATATGTACGACAACTTTAGGTTTAAGATTTTATATGTTTTGCCTTTATGGTACTCAATCAAGTGTCTTAAATATGTAATGCTGCATGATATTGATGAGTTTATTTTTGTCGGGGCTCAATCATTTATAGAGAATAGCTATGTCGTAAAACCCTAGAAACAAAATTGTTCGTTTTTTGTTGGGGCTTGATCATTTATAGTGAATGGCGTACTCTGCCATAAAACCTAGAAACAAAATTGTCTGTTTTGTCGGGGCTTCATCATTTATAGAGGATGAAGAATGACGTACTCTGTCGTAAAATCCTAGAAGAGAAATTGTCTGTTTTTGTCGGGGCTTGATCATTTATAGACAATGACGTACTCTGTCATCAAACCCTAGAAGTGAAATTATCTGTTTTTGTTGGGATTGACATATTTATCGCTTTAGCATCATCTTGCAAGTCACGACACCTAGAGATGACGCTATCACAAGATCCTATAAGTTAGGTTATATAATGCATGCTGATTATGTTGCAAACAACTCGACAACTTGTTTAATAGTAGTGACGTTATCTTAAGATCCTAAAAAGGTAGGTTATGTAGTGGCACGAGATATGTTATGTTACAAATCACCCGACAACTTATTTAGGAAATGATACGCCATGTTAAGATCCTACCA
This sequence comes from Saccharum spontaneum, assembly GCA_022457205.1. NCBI lineage: Eukaryota > Viridiplantae > Streptophyta > Magnoliopsida > Poales > Poaceae > Saccharum > Saccharum spontaneum. The sequence goes on from CM039618.1 coordinate 56,847,607, forward strand.
AAGCTAGGTTTTGTAGTGCGCACAAGATGTTACGTTACAAACAACATGACAATTTCATTTGACATTGATGATACTATCATAAAACCTAAATAAAAATGAAAAATGTTTCCTATATCTTCCCTTGTCCCCTAATAAGTTTAGCATATATGCAATTTACTATATATATGTTTCTTTCATAGGGTTATGCGTGAGTCTCCATATTCTTCTAAGTTATTGGTATCTGCTAGCCATTGCATTGGCTCACTATTTCTATTGAAGCATAAACCAAAGACATGTATTCCTTTCTAGATGTTGCAACCGTTCTCATTCTTCCACATGGCTTGTGTTCGTGGTATTCTTCATGACCATTGGGTTGAAGGGTTGAAGCTAGCCCAACCTGATTCACAGTTCTGTATGTTTGCTCTAGTTTCTTTTGTTGTGTTATAGCGTGGGTGTGCATATCAGTGGGCAATAGTGGTTGTACTCCCAATTCCTAAACCTCATTTAATTTGGTCCTAGTAGTGTCTCATGGTGTCACTAGCACTAGTAGTAGTGTAGTACCTACTACCTAGTAATATGCTACCTGATTTTCTCAGGTCTTTGTGGCACCGTGATTGGTTCTGAACTCTGTACCCTGAAAATCAGAACAGCCAGGACGATCACCTGAGCAACAAATCGATGGGAAACTGTGCCTGAAAAACCAAAGGCGTGCAGTGTACATCTTCAACATTTTTCGCAACAGGAAATTGCATGGCCTGAGCTTGGAACACCTGTCTCAGTTCCTGGTTTTAAACAATGTCGTTTTATCATTCTCGGGCTACGACATTTAGCAGATGGCCTCTAAACCAGCTAATAGCGGAGTTAAATAAGAACTCCTTTGCCGAGAGCTGACCTTTGCCGAGGGCCTGGCTCTCGGCAAAGATCAAATTTGCCGAAGGGCGTTCTTTGCCGAGAGCCTGGCTCTCGGCAAAGAGATGTTTGCCAAGAGCGCCTCTTTGCCGAGAGCCCGACTCTCGGCAAAGAGCTCTTTGCCGAGTGCCCGTATGTTTGCCCTCGGCAAAGATAATCCCTCTCAGCAAAGGCTCTGTTTCCTGTAGTGAAATTGTACATAGACACAAATAGTTTGATCTCTCTCAAACAGCTATAGCAGCCGGCAGTTTAGCTGGAGATTTAGAACCTTGTTTTAAACACTACTTCGACAGCAATGGTTCTTAGGTTTCTTCTGCTGGAAAGAAACAAGATGATATATAGCGCTCGACGTTGCTTAAAAAGTCATTATTACTGGAAACGCTTCCATTCTACCCCGGAAAGAAACATTGGCAGATCTTACAGCCAACTCATGCACACTCCAAATCGACCAGAAACTAATCAGAATAATACTAGTACTCCATGAAATCTGCGCAAATTTATTTCTAGTGAACGAAGCAGACGCACACACACACTACGTGAGCCTTGAGATCTCTGCTGCATGCCCTCAAGGCATGCACGATCTCCAAGAACCCACCGGCCGCGTCACGGGGACCCGAACCCGAGGCGGCGGCCGACGATGGCGCGGGTGCGGTGGCGGCCCGAGCCCGACTCCGCTGCCGACGGCTTCTCGTGGCTCACCTCGGAGTTCCACTTGTTGGACGGCCCGGACGGAGGGATAGGGATGAGGACCCGCTTGCTCACCGCCACCGCCGCGGACAACGGTTGCGGAAGATGGCTGATGACTACAACCTCCCGCGCTGGAGGAGCAGCAGCAGCTGCTGCTCCAATGGCCGGGCCCCGAACGCCGGCTGGCCCTCCATGGCCGTGATCCTGGGCAGCCAGCACCAGGAAGGCCAGGCCGGCGACGAGGACGAGCTGGCCAAGCGAGGCCATGAGAGCTAGCAGTGAGCACGCGATCGCGCTGCAGCTAGCAGCGTGCAGGAGACGACGACGACGACGACGAAGCACACCCAGCTAGAGAAGGCAGTAATGAACTGACTGACGACGCGGCTAGCCTTCCAGCAGCGAACCCCTTATAAGGAGGACGCAGCAGCCATAGCATTTACTCCGATCTTGGATTCTTTCTCCTGGGAGAGACGATCGACTGATCGAGATCGAAGGCTCAGCTCCATCATCTATCGCCACCAGCACCAGATCGAGCGCAGCTGCATGATCAAAGAGGTTTCAGGACAGGACGAAACGTACGGCTGGCGGCAGCCTTTAACTGACGCCATGCAAGGCCGCCATCAAATTTAAGCACTCTGTCAACTCTCGATCAAGGTCAGCAGTTGAGCACTGGAGATGATCATCTTTACATTGATTGCAGTAGTGACTGACAGCCGGGGCAGATGTTAGTACTATGCAACAGGAGATGTAGTTGAGGACTATAATCATGTGATGTTTGGCTGCTTGCATTGCTTGCATAAGCATAAGCTAGCGTATCATCATCAAAATTGACTTGAGTTGGATCATTCATCATTCAACATTAATTCATGGAGGGTCAAGCGGGGATGGCTGTTGAACCAGTAGAGATTAATTGTTGGCGATAGCATAGTCAATTGCAACAAACTCGTTGCTTGGCATTTTCTGCAAATTTTCTGATGCTTTTTTTTGTCTTCTTTTTTTTTCAACACGAGGAACCTCCCCGTTCCCATTGAAATTCAACGGAAATACAGAATTCAAGATTGTATCAAGGAGCACGAAGAGTTAGAGAATCTAAGGGAGCTTACCATCTTTTTTTTGTCTTCTTGACTTGGCTATTTTTCCTTACCATCTTTTCAAAATAAACTGCAAACCGGAAAAGCTGAAGAAATTGCAAGCGACTGTCACAGCAAAACAACAGCTCACAAAAGTAATTTCTGAGGCTCAATTTTCAATATGTGCAAAACGACTAATGGTTGTTTACAATATCAGACGGCCGCCTATCTAGCACCAAAACCCCCCATTCTGGTACTAGGATTCATTTTTCAGCTCACATTTGAAGGTGCCTTCAGCCTTCTTCGCCTGAAACTTGGGCAGAGGCGAGAGGCATTCTGAGCTGAAGCATAGCCTGGACCCCTGGTGCTCTTTAACGATTCTTTTTTTTTAATTATTTTTTGGCAGCCACGACTTCTGCAAAAGCCTTCTCAAGTGCAACCTAGCAGCCTTGTAAACGTCTGGGAACACACCCGCTCTCAGTCCGTACGTCAAACCGCTCCGATAAAGATCTTTGTACCAAGCAGCTAGGCTAACCCCGATCATGTATGGAAATTAGATGATTTTTCTTTTTTGGAAATTAAATGACAAATACTACTTTTTGAACTATGAATCTAGATGGTTTTTTTTATTTTTATTTTTAGAGACTGTTTCTTGACAAAGGACACACTCAAAATTAATAAGTTTCAATTTGAAATTAAATTTAAAATCATTGAGCTTGTTTTGTATGACTTTAAATTTAAATTCAAATGAAAACTTAATTTTGAGCATGTACTTTGTTGAAAAAGCTTTAGATTTCATCAAAGCACACATTAAAAAAATACATGAAAATACTACTTTCCGAATCATGAATTTAAATGACTGTTATTTGGAGTTTTAGAGACTGTTTAGCAGCTAAACTGTTTAAGCGAAATTCAAATATAATATTCTAGGAAGAATTTTAATTTAAAAAACTACAAAATCAATGACGTTAGATCCAAGCAAATGGGTTGTGGTTGATTTTTTTAGCAACAATTTTAAAGATCCCTAGATATTTTGTTTGTGCGACAAGAAAAAAAATCAAGAAAATCAAAACGGTGGAAGCGTGCTGTGGCTTCTGACACATCCACGTTGTTTGGCGTGGAGCGGGCTTATTGGCGGGTGGACAGCCGAAATGCCTATCTGCTTTCTTAGCGTCAACAAATATGTGAGCACAAGTTACATCTACGCATAGAATTATGTCTACATGCATGTGATAGATACATATCGGCTATTGGGTTGTCGATTAGGGTTATGTCAGCCATGCAACTACTTACTAGATTCTAAATCTGTATTTTTTCCCTTCCAGCTCTAAGTTCTGCAATTATTTATTTAAATACTATTTTTTAAGAAAAAACAAAAACTCTAGAGATAAAATGAATTTATGAACAACTAGAAGAACACCGCACGCGTTGCTGCGGGAATTACGGATTAGTGGATTGTATGACACGATGACATGGACAAACAAAATACTTATGTGTCTTGCTGACGTGGATATTACAATTGTATGGGCTAGTAGATTTTAATTGTGTGTGATAGTGCATTGCCTAGTTAAACAGCTTGCATGTTGAGAAATAGGTGACTTGTTGACGTGGATATTGCAACTGCATGAGCTAGTGGATTTTTAATTGTGTGCGATAGTGGATTGCCTAGTTGGACAGCTTGCATGTTGAGAAAAATAGATAGCGGAGTTTGGCTTTGTAAGAGTATAAGATATCTTAGTAGCAAAACTTTGCACCACCAAAATGTTTCTCCACTTCCCCGGTGGCCGGCACTTGGCAGTGGTTAAGGGGGTGTTTGGTTTAGGGTGCTAAATTTTAGTCCATGTCATATCGAATGTTGAGTGAGCTTCACCATGAGGTGTTTGGATACTAATAAAAAAACAAATTACATATTTTGCGACTAAACCGCGAGACGAATTTATTAAGCCTAATTAATCTATCATTTGCACATATTTTTACTGTAGCAATTAGTGCTAATCATGGACTAATTAGGCTTAAAAATCGTCTCACAAATTATCCTCACCCTATATTTTTAGTTTCGTAAATAATCTATATTTAGTACTCCATGCATGTGTCCAAACATTGGACTAAATTTTAGTCCGTGTAACCATACACGGCCTAAGTGCTTAAGCTCGTTTGCATTATTAATGCAACATGAGTCCTTCTGGATATTGCCATTTTTTTTCCTGAAGAAGCAACTTTTTCTCGAACACACAAAACAACAATAAGAAATTTTGAATTTTGCAATTATAACAACAAAGCTTTGTCAAAATAATATTCTATTGGGCTCCACCAATATGCCATTATCAAACGGTAGTTGTATGCTATAATATAATATCATTTTCTCAGTTTCTAATTCATTAACTAATTTATCTCCTCTTTTGATATGCGATGAGACCAAAATGCTTGTTTCTATGAATAGTTTATAGATAATAGATGAAAATATAATGATATACAATGGATCAAGTTCATACTGGTTGCCTCAAAATGCATTATCAAAATGGAACATGTTCATCGTTTCAATTATACTAGGTACATGTTCCATCTCCTGAAGGAAGAATGCAAATAGGTATATACCCATTTGTACCATGGTTTTAAAAAGTGACGTACCACATTCACTTTCCACGTCCCCATTCCTTGAACCCAACATTTCAGAAACCTGGCCCTTCTCAGTTTCACCTACACGGACATGGTGTCAGAGAACGAGAAGGAGGAAGGGTAGGTCTGCTTGTGGTGACGGGCATGATTCGGCGAGGAGAAGTTGAAGCTGATATGTGCCAATAGAATGTGGGAGTACATCGATGGTGAGCTCGAGTTCAAGGAGAGCCAGCCGCAGAGGCCATATATATAGGGCCCTGCCAGTGGTTGGATCCACCAGTGGTGTAAGGGATGGGTGTCAATGAAGGGTGGGTTCTGGAGGAGGCCACGACGAGTGCCCCACGGCATGGCGGCACATGCTCTCTATGGAGGAGGCAACGAAGAGAGATGAGCGAGAGAATGAGAGGCTGCCAGGGTAGATAGGTGACAGCTCGGTAGGGCAAGAGAGACAGATTGTGATAATGTTTGTAAATATGATTAAATGTTTTATAAATTTAGAAAAGTAATTCTAGACTCTCTACTATGTTTCATAATTCTATTTCGGGCGAATAATAGTTGTAGCAAATCCCACGTTTCATAACAGTAAACTTCCGAATTCGTTAGAGAAATACATATCATTGCATTAAGAAAAAAATAATAGACCCGTACAATTTTCACACTTACATTACCACTCCCTTAAAAACATAGCTCAACTTTTCTACATCAAAACCTGACCTTGACTAGGGAATTAACCCAACTAAGCAACTTCCCGTGACAGAGCAACCAGGAAGGAAATTCCTTTGGGCCCAGTCAGCCCCCAAAGGACCATCTGATCAATAACAAACAAGTTGTTTGCAATATTATGTGATGCCCCATCAAAAACACAATGATTCTGGTGATTCCAGATGTTCCTTGCATCGAGAATTATGACAAACCTTGCCTCGTCTATCCACCTAGCATATTACTTACTCTAGACCATCGTCCATCAAAGAAAGCTTTCCTTGCTAAGGGTTTTCCTAACGCACGAGCCTGGAATGTTGCTCCGAATTCTACATCCGCAAACATCCCTCCATGTCATGGTAAACTATAGTCTCGTAGGGTGTCAGAGTCTTGTCATACCCAAATTTAAAGGCAAATCTAGATATAAATTATATGTGTGCCTAGGAATCAATTACACACATATAGAGACAAATTAAAGGAGAATACCAAGCAAAATGCTTTATTACATCACGAGTATTTAATCGATTACAAAAATATATCAAAGTCTAGCAAGCGGAAATAAATAAAGATAACTCCATGGCGCCTCCATAGCCACAGGGATGGTCAACTGGTTGATCGCAAGACTAGTAATCCTCAGGAAAATTCTCATAACCATTACCATCTGTTACCCATCCGGGTTATCCAAGTAGTAAAAATAAACAAGCGTAAGTACATCTCGTACTCAACAAGGATAACACAAGGTTCATGAGGCTCAAAAGGTATACACGGGTTTCACTTCATTTAGCTTTTATTGAGTCATAATTTTAAGCAAATGAATAGCAACAAGTTTATCACAAGCCCATAAACACATGATCAAGTAAACATGAATAATGAATAGCATAAATAATTAACCATTTGTGATCTTCTATTCCATAAGGGTCCAAGGCCACTCGTGATCGTGAGCACAGCTGATATATCAATTTTACCCTCTGCAGAGGTTGTACACTTTCACCGTGAGTCGTGATTCCCATTTGTCTAGGGTCATGACTCCCATAACACTTCTAAGGTGAACTGGCAGGGTACACTATGAAGTCTTTCAAAAGTTCGTCTAACAAGTTAGGGCCGCTAGGCTTTCAATTAGCAAGGGAATATAAAGCCCCCTTCCAAATGGCACATTCCGCGTAGGCTATACACATAGGGACAGAGGCTACACTATACTCAGCTCGTCAAACCCCTTTTGCACCCTTTCAAGTAATCACTAACAAGTAAAAAAGGTCCTCATACTGAACTAAAGCCAGGGCTATGTAACTCGCACGGTTGTACTATAACTCCCAGATGATAGCTTACAGATAAGTCTTTAAGGAGAGGAATCTAGAGCACAACAAAAACTATGCTGTAACCCCCTTGTTCCTTGTTGCTAAAAAGCATCTTTTGGTATTTATTGCATATACCATTATGGTTGTTATTTGAGCACTAGCATCACACTACCCAATGCATAAACCCATAGGTGACAAGGAACCAAGATATAAATTGCTAGGGAAATTTCTACGGTTATCAATGTAGACTCATGCATATGATTAAAGTGATAAATAGTGAATAGGACAATAAGGATGATCCCATGTTATACTTGTCTTGCTCAAAGTACTCCTGCTAGTCCTGCTGATTGTCAAAGTATTGGCTTTGCTCAATGTCGTACTGCTCACCGTCTATACACGATTCACCAATACAACATCACGCAAGCATCCACGAGCAATCATGCATAGCAAACAAGAGTAATAATTAGAACAATACATCAACAGAAGAAAATCATGTTGAAAAGTTTATAAAACTAATCTACGCATCGCTACGAACACACTGACATGAAAATCACCAAAATCGAATTTAAAACGGTGAAGATATGATGAAAATATGAACTGGATGGTAAAACCGTAAACAATGCTCACTAATTACGAATTAAAATAAATCAAAATCTGAATTTAAATCTGGGCTAGGGACGGCGGACAAAATTTTGACAAAACACAGGGTCTCTTTAACAAAACTATCACGAAGGGGTATCTTCTAATCTCATGCGTCGATCTCAGATTGAATGGCCGAAAATCAATAGGAGAGTAAACGAGAGAGGTGCTGCCGGCTGCTACAGGAGACAGCACGACGGCCAGCCATTGCCGGCGGCGGGCTTCTCGCCGGCGAGCATGGAACTTGGGCCTACGACCACGATTCGATGTGGGGAAAGAATGGGGAGAAAGAGCGGGCGGCCGCGAGCTCACCTAGTGCAGTTTCGCGGACGGAGACGAGATGTAGACGACGTGCAATTTGATGAGCGGATGAACGTGTTCCTGCACGTTCGGCGAAGGCGTGTGAGTGATAGAAGGCAAAAGAGCGAGGAATAAGGGCTAGGACGGCTTTGTCACCTCGGCACAAAGCTTGGTAGAGGATCGAGAGCGGCGGCGAATCTGCACACGAGCGGGTCGATGCGCGGCTGCAGCAGCGAGGATTCACGACGGCGGCCATGGTTCTGGGATTCGGCCTGAAAGGCCCAAATCTCACCGAATTTCGCCCATTTCGGTTGGGCCCGAAATAATATTGAACCAGTCAAAAAAAATTCGGCCCAATTTGAACTTCTAGCTCATCATAAGGTGTAAAACGGCCCACTCCCATAGTATAAAAGTGTGAAGCCCACTCTGGAAACCCTAGTTTTCTCAATTTCCTCCTCCGTTCCTCACGTGGTGGCGGCTGCTCAGGCTCTCGCTTCTCTGTCGCTGCTCCCCGGTCGCGTTCTTATCCATTGCTCTGCACCACGCCTTCCTCAAATCCACCATCAACCCTAGCTGCAGTGCTCGAGCAGGTCGGTGTGAAGGCTGCTTCCATGGGCGAAGGCAAGGTACGCCTGAGATTGTGCACTGGAGCTGATATGTTCTGTATGCGAGCAGATTCAAAAATCGAAGAGCTCAGACAAGGCTAGGATCCCTGATCGAGGAGTTCTGATATTGTGCAGCCAGGCGTCGGTGGTGGTGATGCTGCACTTGACAAGCTGCGGACGTTTTCAATTAATTTTGACAAATTTTGATCAAATTTCAATTTTTTTGACTGGTCAATTTAGTTGAATCCTGGTCCGAAATTTCCGAATTTCGTCCAATTCGGTAGCCTCCGAGATTTTTACAGTTTTGAAGCTCCGGGCGCTGCGGCTGCTGCGAAGGGATCGGGAAAAGGACGACGGAGTGCAGCGCATCATTTATATACGGCATAGATGCTCCAAGGAAGGAAAGGAGAGAGATCGAGAAGGATTCGGCGCTCTCAACGATGGAAAGCTTTGGCTGCCTTTCCATCATGAGGAAGAAGACGGCGACGGTGGCTGACACGCCGGGCCCAACGCGCAGAGGTAGAAGGCGCGGACCCCGCCTGGCAGTCAGATGGAGAGGGAGAGAAAGGGGCGCCAGCTCTCTGGCTTGGCCGCTGAGCCACGGGCGATGAAGCTGGTCTGCGGGTTGCTGCAGGCTAGGAAGGCAGGGAAGCAAACCAGCGGGCAAAAGGGGCAGAGAGGGCACACATTCATTTTCCCTCGACTATTTTGAAAACTGAATTTTCCAAAGTCTTTCAAATCGACTTTAAAATTCAGTTTTGAATTCAGTTTCAAGTTTAGACAAAATTCAGACAGCACAATAAAAATAATGCACCAGCATGAATGCAAACATGTTCCTAACCTTATGATGGATTTTAATTTGGCGAAAATAATTATTTCTCTACATTGACATGCTCACACGATTGCATAATCAAATCAATTTAGGCTATTTTAAAAGAATGCAAATTTCCGGGTGTTACAAGTCTCTAGTAGAAGGAGCAACAACTTCATCTGACAAAAGTTGTAGGCAACAATCAGAGAGCACATTGTGGGTTAGGAAGATAGTGTGTAGAGCAAGTTTGTAGAGCATCATTGCAGGCATGTGAAGAAAGTAACGAGGGAGAGAGATGTAGAGAAAAGCACCTGAACCAGGTCCTGGTATTGTAGTTGAGCATCATTGCACAATATTGATGAGTTTACTTTTGTCGGAGCTCAATCATTAGTAGAGATTGCCTCTGTTGTAAAACCCTAGAAGCGAAATTGTCCGTTTTTTTTTGTCGGGGCTTGATCATTTATATAGATTGACGTACTCTGCCGTAAACCTAGAAGCCAAATTGTCTATTTTTGTCGGCATTTACAGAGGATGGAGAATGACGTACACGTACTTTGTCATAAAACCCTAGAAGAGATATTGTCTGTTTTTGTCGGGACTGACATAATTATAGCTTTAACGTTCTCTTGCAAGTCACGACACCTAGAGATGACACTATCTCAAGATCCTATAGGTTTGGTTATATGATGCATGCGGGATATTATGTTGCAAACAACCTGACAACTTATTTAATAGTAGTGACGTTATCTTATCCTAAAATTTAGGTTATGTAATGCACACAAGATGTTATGTTACAAATAACTCGACAACTTATTTAGGAATGATGACGCCATGTAGGATCCTAGCTTTTAAAAGTTAGGTTATGTAGTGCGCACAAGATGTTATGTTACAAATAACATGACACTTTTATTTGACAAATGATAATGCTATCATAAAACCTAAATAAAAGTGAAAAATGTTTCCTATATCTTCCCTTGTCCCCTAAGTTTAGCATATGCAATTTACTATATGTTTCTTTATTAGGATTATGCGTGAGTCTCCATATATTATTCTTCATAGTTGGTATTTGCAAGCCATTGCATTGACTCACTATTTCTTTTGAAGTACAAACCTAAGACATGTATGTATTCCTTTCTAGATGGTGAAACCGATCTCGTTCTTCCTGGGCTTGTGTGGTATATTCTTCATGACCATTAGGTTTAAGGGTTGAAGCTAGCCAGCCCGTTTCAGAAGTTCTGTATGCTTGCTCTAGTTTCTTTTGCTATGTGTAGCGTGGGTGTGCATATCAGGGAGCAATAGTGGTTGTACTCCTAATTCCTAAATCTCATTTAATTTGGTCCCAATAGTGTCTCATGGTGTCACGCTAGCACTAGTAGTACCTACTCCGATATATGCTATTGCTACCTGACGTTCTCAGGTGTTTGTGGGTTGTGGCACTGTGATTGGTTCTGAACTCTGTATCCTGATTCCTGAAAATCAGAACAGCCAGGACGGTCACCTGAGCAGCAAATCGATGGGAAACTGTGCCTGAAAAACTAAAGGCGTGCAGTGTACATCTCCAACACCAACAGGAAATTGCATGGCCTAAGCACGGTCGGAGCACCTGTCTCAGTTCCTGGTTTTAAACCAATGTCGTTTTATCATTCTCAGGCTTTGCCATGTAGCAGATGGTCTCTAAAACAGCTAATAGCAGGCCATAGCCAGTAAATTGTATACAGGCACAAATAGCTTGACCTACCTTAAACAGCTATAGCGGCAGCTTAGCTGGAGATTTAGAACCGTGTTTTAAACACTACTTGAACAGCAATGGTTCTTAGGTTTTTTCTGCTGGAGCAGATTGTATCATAAGACAACAAGATGATATATAGCTCGTCGTTGCTGTCATTCATCAGGTACATAGAACACCAATCTTAGCTTCAGAATGTATTATTAGGGGAAACGCTTCCATTCTACCCCGGAAAGAAACATTGGCAGATCTTACAGACAACACATGCACACTCGAAATCGACGAGAAACTAATCAGAATAATACCAGTACTCCATGAAATCTGCACAAATTTCTTTCAGTGCACGAAGCAGACACACACACTACGTGAGCCTTGAGATCTCTGCTGCCCTCAAGGCATGCACGATCTCCAAGAACCCACCGGCCGCGTCACGGGGACCCGAACCCGAGGCGGCGGCGGCCCGAGCCCAACTCCGCCGCTGCCGGCTTCTCGTGGTTCACCTCGGAGTTCCACTTGTTGGACGGCCCGGACGGAGGGATAGGGATGAGGACCCGCTTGCTTACCGCCACCGTCGCGGACAACGGTTGCGGAAGCTGGCTGATGACTACAACCTCCCGCGCTGGAGGAGCAGCAGCAGCTGCTGCTCCAATGGCCGGGCCCCCGCCGCCGGCTGGCCCTCCATGGCCGTGATCCTGGGCAGCCAGCACCAGGAAGGCCAGGCCAGCGACGAGGACGAGCTGGCCAAAGGCCATGAGAGCTAGCAGTGAGCACGCGATTGAGCTGCAGCTAGCCGCGTCCCGCGTGCAGGAGACGACGACGAAGCACTCAGCAAGAGATGGCAGTGAAATGAACTGATACGACGCGGCTAGGCTTCCAGCAGGGTACCCTTATAAGGAGGGCGCAGCGGCCATAGCATTTACTCCGATCTTGGATTCTTTCTCCGGGGAGAGACGATCGACCGATGGAGATCGAAGGCTCAGCTCCATCATCTATCGCCACCAGATCGAGCACAGCTGCATGGTCAAATAGGTTTCAGGGACAGGACGAAACGTACGGCTGGCAGCCGTTGACTGACGCCATGCAAGGCCGGCCGGCATCAAATTTAAGCACTCTCTCAACTCTCGATCAAGGTCAGCAGTTGAGCACTGGAGATGATCATCTTTACATTGATTGCAGTAGTGACTGACAGCCGGGGCAGATGTAGTTGAGGACGACGATCATGTGATGTTTGGCTGCTTGCATAAGCATATAGCGTATCATCATCAAAATTGACTTGAGTTGAATCATTCATCGTTCATCATTAATTCATGGAGGGTCGAGCGAGGATGGCTGTTGAACCAGTAGAGATTAATTGTTGGCGATATATAGCATTCAATTGCAACAAACTTGTTGCTTGGCAGCTACAGTACTGCATATTTTTCCTTAGCATCGTTTCAAAATATACTGCAAAGGAAACTCTGACCTGCGTAGCTTTGAAAACATTTGACATGGTGTAGCTTTGAAAAAACTAACTTTGACCTCAGCAGAAGAAAGAGGTAATCTAAACTAAATAAGTACTAAAGTTGAGTTTCTCCCCTACAATCTATAGCTCTAATGTGGTCCCCTGTTTTAGATATATACATATGTTACTGTTGACACTTTTGGTCAGACTTTGACCGACAAAATATATATTCAACTCCTTTATGTAGTACATCTGTCATAAAAATATACTTATTTATTAGGAATGCTTATGTTTGTCTATTTACACAAATAATTATTAGAAAAAGATGAATGGTCAAAAATATGAGAAAAGTCAATGATGTTGTATGTTAAGGAGCTCTCTGTATTCCAAATTATAAGACGCTTTGATTTTTTTACATATGTCGCTTATACTATGTATCTAAATATAATATATATTTAAATACATAGCAAAAGGTATGGTATATATCTATAAAAGTCAAAACGTCTTATAATTTGGAATGATGAGAATAGCATAAGCTGGTCATCATAGTACATTGCATCATTCATGAGTCAAGGATGCTTGTTGAACCAGTGCATTCAATTCAATTACAGCAAACTCATTTTGTCAGTTACGGCAATTTTCCTAAGGCTTGGTTTCCTTGGTCTGCCTATTTTTCTTGGTATCTTTTCAAAATATAAAGGCACCAACATTATTTGACAGTATGCAGTTTTGAAAACTAACTTTGATGTTTGATCCTAAAAGAAGAAAACAGATAAACTAAAATTCAACAGTTCCTCACCTGCAATTTATAGCTCGCAATATAGCCACCATTTTTAAATATATGTTACCATTGCTCAGACTTTGACTGACAATATTTATTCATTTTCTAAGTTAAGTATGTTTATAGATCTGTCATAAAGAATATTATGCTTGTATATTTACACATATATATATTTAAAAAAAAGACTCATAGTCAAATGCATTAAAAAGGTAAAAAATGTTGTGTTTTTAATTTTAAAAATGGAGGGAGTATAAACATCCCATAAAGCAGGTCATCATATCGCATTGGATTATTCATTCATGGAGGGCCGTTGAACTAGTGGAGATTATTGACGCTGGCATTCAATTGTAACAATATTTGTCTAGGCAGTTACTGCAATTTTCCCAAGACTTGGTTCCTTAGCTTGGCTATTTTCCTTGGTATCTTTCCAAAATATAAGGCGTCATTTGATGACAATGGTGTACTTCCTTAAAACTAGCTTTCATCCTAGCTAGCAAAACAAAAGATAAACTAGACTCTTTAATAGTTTCTTCCCTGCAATCTATGGCTCGTAAATATAATTCCTCTATATTTAAATATATGTTACCATTGACTCTTTTCTCAAACTTTGATCTAGTATTTATTTCATTCCTTAGTTAAGTACCATGCCTTGTATGTTTGTCTATTTGTACATATATTTTTAGGAAAGACAAATAGTCACACCAATGAAAAAAGTCATGGTGTCATAAGGGACCAATCTAGGCCAGATGATCACCAATTATACATTTAAAAATAGGTGGGGTCATTAAAAACTATTCCCTCTGTTTCAAAAAGAATGTAAATCTCGTCTCCCCTAAAGTAAAATAATAACAAGTTTGACTATATTTATAGAAAAAAATATGAACATTATATTTTCAAATATATTTATTATGAAAATATATATTTCATGCTTAGTCTAATGATACTTAGTACATATAATAAATATTATTATTTTTATATATATTTGGTCAAACTTGATATTATTTGACTCGTTAGGAAGCGAGCGTTACATTCTTTTTTGGGGTGAGGCCGTGAGGGAGTATTAGCACTATATACTGTAATCTTTTGTCGAAATTTTCAAAATTCGTCGGCTGACCACGCAAGTGGCAATAGCTGTAGCCGCATCTCGGGTGCATAAACATAGATTTCAAGAGTATTGTTCCTTCTTTGATCATGATTAGTGGATATTATTACTTGCTGCTCAAAGATTGCAAATGTGTATGATGAATAACCTTGAAATGCATATGCATCTTACTACCTCCGTTCATAAAAGAATGGAATTATGACAACCATGCCGGTTAAACTAACTCAAGTTTTGACCAAGTTTATAGTAAATAATATTAGTATTTATGTCTCTAAATAAATTTATTATAAAAATATATTCCATAACTAATCTAATGATAGTTATTTTGTCTCATGAGTATTAATACTTTTTCATATAATTTTAGTCAAAGTTTAAACTGTTTGACTCATCGAAATGTGAGAATTGCATTCTTTTGTGGACGGAAGGAGTACAAAACAAAGGAGACTGAGGGTGTACTTACTCTATGTTTAGAAATTATTATTGTTTGAAATAAACACATATTTGGAAGAAATTATGCCATATTCCTCCAAGCCATTCCCTTTAATAATTTTTTTAAACAAACGAAAGGCCCATGATCCATGGATAGCTGGCTAGCATATGTTGGAGACAATACACAATCAAACACAAGATTTGCTAGGTTACACTGATGCTGGTCACTGTAGCGCAAGATGACAAGAGATGATGTCACAACTGAGAGAGGTATTTCTCTTTCTGAATTCTAATGCATGCCTTTGTTCTCATCAAGAATACAAAACTCCGAATCGAAGATGATGCAGATGGAGGAGATCATGCGATCCACGAACCACGATCAATGGTGCGGTGGTGCCAAAAAAACATAGTACGTGTACGAACAACTATATATAAAACTGAAAGCATAGTACGTGTACAAACAAGTATATAAAAAAACTAAAGGATAAGATAGCCCACAGCAAGTCAGGTAAGCTGCACGCCGATTGCCTTTTGCAGGTGTGACCAAGGCAGATGATATCTGAATCCTCATAGCTGAAAAGACTGATCAGATCGCAATGTGCAGAAGGCATAAGCACATAAACCACGACATTGCGCCACATAGTGCAACACACCTTAATTTGTTCTCAAGTCCAAAGTGAAAATCATGTATCACCCTTGGTTTCCAATTAATTAGTATCCTTCACCATATATCTAGAAAAGCCAAACGACCTACAATTTAGAACGGAAGGAATCCTAAATTATTATACTAATGATGCCATATGTTACAAGACAAAATTTTAACACATTTTTTTGTGTACAGGCCGTCAAAGTTTTAAAGCTTGATTGCACAAATTTATGCTAAATCAAGATTCGTCTAATAACGAAGAGAATATTTATGATTTGAAAGCTTTTAAAGTTTTGTAGCACTCATCACCGATCGTAAAATAAATCTAAATTGAAATGGAGAGAATATTTGATAGCACGTACTTAATGAACGCTCTGGCGTATATATGCTACTAGTTCATCAGCTAGCATGCACAGACAGATATGTATGCAGCAGAATTAAAGCAGCCTTACATGAAAACAGCAAACTAATCAGCTTTGTTTGCCACACTAAGCCTGTATTATATTGCCTAATGCAAGCTAATGGTGATTACTTCACACAATTGCCGAAGAATATAAAATATCGCTGCTTAGCCGCATGCTACATTTGGGAAACAGTATTGCCTAGCACTAGTTGCTGCTGGTCAAGTTTTGGAAACCACAAGGCTTTCTTTATTGTAAAGGAGATGCATTGCGGCATTAGGACTGAGATGCTGAGTCAGCTATGTGTACGTGCAGATGCTTTACTGTGTTTTTGTCGGCTTGACCACAGACTTGTCACTCACCAACAGCTGTAGAGTGATGGTGAAAATATGTCGTTGCTGATTGTAGTTAAAGGGTTAAATAATGTAAGTTCACCATTCCTCTTGTTGGAAACAAGTCAGTTCATCAGCTGCTAAATGTTGGCGAGTTGCTGATTATATGCATGTTATCAAGTACACCCCTCCGTCCCAAAAAGAGTCCAAATTCATAGCTAAATGACACTCTTTTTGCTGTCCAATTTCATAGCTAGAATGACACTCTTTTTGGACCGAGGGTGCATGCTTGATCATTTAATATACTCTCTACATTCCAAATTGGAAGTTATTTTGGCTTTTCGAAGTATATAGTTTTTGTTATGCACTTAGATATACACTATCTCTAGATGCATAATAAAAAATATTATGTCTAGATATACACCTAGAAAAGTCAAAACAACCTAGAGTTTGAAACGGAGGGAGTAAATAGTAACTTATAAGAATTATAGATAGTCTACAAAACATAATTTTATTACTGGATTCTGACATAACTTGATTACTGGATTTCTAACATAAGTTGATTACTGGGTTTCTAACAAACATATTTCAGAAGTATTTTCTAACACAAAATCTATTGATCATGTAGTCACCTAAACACATACTCATATATACGCTTCTATAATTCAAAACAATTTATTCATTATTAAGCTAAAAGGATGTAATTAAACATTCTTTTTTAGGAAAACACTTACTCCTCCTCCTCCTCATACAATGCATACAACGCTCATCAGAACATGCATGGAGCTTTGGTCTAGTAACACCATATAGTTTCTCGAATACGCATACTGAAAAGGACATATGAAATGACATATAATGTGCATCATTATTCTTTTGTTAGGCACAAAATTCCTAGCAAATCTTAGAGCATTTCATGCAGCTCCTAAGAAAAGCCTCATAATTAAGAGCCTCACATAAGCTATACACCCAATCAAATTGCCCTAAATTAATAAAGTCACTAACCTTGTGTCACACCTTACCTTCTCATATTCTCAAGAACTTAAGGATGGCCATCCGCATACTTTACCATCATCTTACAACATTGCACACTACTCAACATTTCCCTTTTGTTATTACATGGCTGAACACACTTAATGGAGATTCCTATCAGTCAAGAAAACATTAAACAACCAAGGAGATGTGTTAAAAATAACCTATCGCAACTCCCACATGCCTTAATTCGGAAGTATCTTTCTCAGTCACTACGTGTTGCTGGTCAATTTTTAGAAACAACTAAGTTTAGTTTTCTGAAAAAGGAGATGCATTAACGTGCATGATGATGAGCGCAAGTGCTAACCTAGGACAGTGCTATTTGTTTGTTGTAAACCGGGACCAAATTGGTGGCTTGTGTCTAGTGTTTAGTGTAGTGGCGTGGTGTGTGCGCCTCCCTAGCTGTCTTGGTACTTTATTTCTTATAATATATCATCTATCAGGGCAGCTCCAACAATTAACATTTAAGCTACCTCTAAGTATTTTTCTCATATTTTAATAGAAGATAGAGAAAAGCTAGCTCTCACTGCTACACAAAATCTTTTGCGCAGCGTTTCCAAAATGGCCTCGGAGGTGGGCGGCCCGGTTGCCCGCCTCGGTTATTTGAGGCAGGGCAGCCCGGCTAGCAACCAGCGTGCATTGTAAAATAACTGTCTCGGTTAATAAGTATTAATCGAGGCGGGCATAGTAACATAACCGCCTCGGTAAATCATTAACCGAGGTGGGCATTGTAAAAATAACCTCCTCGGTTAATAAGAATTAACCGAGGCGGGCATTATAACATAACCGCCTCGGTAAATCATTAACCAAGGCGGGCATTGTAATGCAACCGCCTCGGTAAATCAGGCCTAACCCGCTAGCCCACACTAGCCCACTATATATTCAGGACTTATGGTTTTCTTCTCCTCCACTTGCTCTCTCTCTCTCTCTCAGCCATCTCTCTCTCAGCGGCGCCCGCAGCTGAGCGAGTCGCGACTCCCATGACTCCACCCTCCCTCCCTCCACTCTCTCCCTCCCTCCACTAGTCCACTCTCTCCCTTGCATCTCCCAAGCAGATCCCGGTGAGCCCAACCCCAACGTCCTCTCCCTCAGATCCCGCCGGCGCGCCCCTTCCTCTCTCCGGCGGGCGGCGAGCCTCGATGCGCGCGGCCCTGCCCCGACATTCCGGCCCCGGCGTGCGGTGTCCTGGCGGCGCGCGAGCCGGCCAGCTTCCTCCCGGCGGCGCAGACGCGCGAGGCGGCCCGCTCCCTCAAGGTGGCGCTCAGGAACCTGTGGCGGCGCAACGAGTGGGACCCAGCGGCCAAATCCGTCCTCAAGCAGGTCTCCTCTCTCTCTCGGTCTACTCTCCGTCTCCCTCTCTCACACTTCGTCTCCTTGCAGATCCAGATCTAGATCCAAGGCGACGGCGGCACGGCGGGCGGACAAACGGCTTCAATCTACTCTCTCTCTCTCAAGCGGTGACTCCCCAAGCGGCGGATCTGGTGGAGGGCGCTAGCGCTGCGGTTCATGGTGGCGGAAACGGGCTCGCCGGTGGGCTCATAAACGGGCTCGCTAGCGGGCTCTGGGCTTTTTTTGTTTTTTAATCCATTAACCGAGGCGGGCATTTGTAAGGCACCAAGGCGGGCAAGGCAACCGCTACCGTAGTTCACAGATTAACCGTGACCTTTGGATGGAGGCGGTTGCCTTTGCTCGCCTCAGAAAATAAAAAGCGCCCGCCTCCGTTAAGTTTATTGTAGTAGTGCTTGATCAAAAGCTAAGCTATTGCACACATTTCAAGGTTATTTGAGAGTGTCACGTGGGACCAGCCATGTTAAAAGTTATGTGCTAAAAGTTAATACTATTGGAAAAGTTGGCTTAGAGCTAGTAACTGACTCTATCCATTGCGGCTGCTCTCATAATCACTACCATCATTCCGACTGCATGCTTTGCTTTATTTGGCCCCAATATCGTGGTACGGATAATCATTGGACAGCTCGTCGTTCAGGAGATTCAGGAGATTCATTCATAATCACTACGCTCTTTTATGCACATCTTTTGTTTTGTGACTATGATGACCTTGAGCTGTTGTTTTGGCATTCTTGTTCATGGTACTCCCTTTAGTCAAGAAAGCATGACTGTTTTTAAGTATATACTCTCTCCGTTCATGAAAGAATGCAATTCCAGCACAGTGTCACATTTTAGAATCTTAAGTTTGACTAATTATAGATAAAAGTATTAATATTTATGATATCAAATAAATACCGTTAGATTAATTACGAAATGTATTTTCATAATAAATTAATTTAGAGTCATAAGTGCGAATAGTATTCACTAAAAACTTGATCAAACGTGGGCTACTTTTACCGGCACGTAACCCGTAGTTGCATTCTTTACTGGATAGAGAAAATATATGACACTTAGAACAAACTAATTAATTTGAAATCCTTTAATAAAATAATTTTTTTAGTGAAAAATTAGTTTTTAACGGCATCATACTTCAGTACCATGTGTAGTATTCGTTCAAAAAGGAATACAATAAAAGCAACTATGGATACAAACCTAACTCTTCTTTTCTTTTGGCAGGCTTACAACAGGATTTTTGCATACAGATATCGGCATCTTACTTTGGACTTTGGAGAACATGCTAGGGCCTTGTTTAGTTCGCGATTTTTTTAGGAAATGGTACTATAGCACTTTCGTTGTTATTTGTCAATTAGTGTCAATCATGGTCTAATTAGGTTTAAAAGATTCGGCTCGTGAATTTCGTCTAAACTATGTAATTAGTTTTATTTTTATCTATATTTAATGCTTCATGCATGCGTCCAAAGATTCGATGTGACGGGGAATCTTGAAAAAATTTGCAAAATTTTGAGAACTAAACAGGCCCTAGGCGGCACTGGCGGAGCCTGCCTGGGCTCGTTGACAAAGCGCAAAGGAAAAAATTCTTTATATTGTAGAGAAATATTATATCTTTTTAGACAAATATTTATGCACAATAAGAATCGTTCGGGCTCTTAAAAGTTTATAGCTCCGCCAGTGCCAGGTGGCTAAGGGCACGCACAAGACAGGCATGTATAGGCATTAGCTCCAAACTAAGCTAGGCTCCACGTTTGTAAGAAGAAGAAAAAAAATTGTCAGAAGAAGAAGAAGAAGGAGAAAGACTACCATTCATCCATACATGCATAATTCCTAATGTCTCGTTGCCTTGCGTTTGCAGAGGAAGGGGGGCTTGCGTGCAACACTTTTTCTCTTTTCTCTTCTCTCAAGGTACCATTCCCTCTGTCAAAATGCATTCTTGAGCGTTTTCGTTTGTTGTGTGTTAGGTATGGGCACGGTACTGTGACCATCTGATGAGACCATCAAACTAAGTGACATGGAATCTTGATGCAGAGATGAAGGTTGGGGCAGCACGCAAACATGGCACGTTGGGGAAGCCCATGCAGAAGCAACAAAGGACAAAGACATGACATGGCATAGATAAGGAAAAGGCATGTAGAACAGAATTGTAATTATTCTAGGTGTTTTCCTGTTTGAATGGCACAAATTTGATGATTATTCAAACGAATGATACACAAAGGTAGATCAAATTGCACACACAAATATACAAGCAAAGCTATTTCATCGTGGCAGGAAAACTTTAATTAAACAAGATCAGGCTACAGTACACCTCCTCAAGTTTACAGCATCGAGTAACAGCTTACAAAAGAGACGCGGCTATACCTCCTCATGTTTAGTAAGTCTTTCGCACAAAAGTGGAAAAATAAAGCATGAAAGCATGCATGCATGCACGCTCAGGTTTTACTGGTGGTGGATCTAAAAGGAAAGAAACAAAAACTCAGGTTGCCTCCATGGCATGCCTTATGCCTTTAAAGTTAAACAAACCATAGGATCTCAAGGAACACCACATAAGCTTCAGATACTCGGGGTACAAATTACAGATACAGATGACTTCATGCAGAGAGCATTTCAATTCGGAGGACTGTTATGGCCAATGCTGGGGCTATGACCTGGAGTGGTAGACTCGGTCTGAGTAGCAGGCTCCTGCAGAACACTCCTTCCGGTGCTTGGAGGTTGCACTCTGCTGGTAGGTGCCCTCATCATCACTTCCAGCTTCCTAGCATGAGCTGGCGCAGAGAGCTGCACCAAGAAGATAGCACTGAGAAGCAACATGAACACAACAATGATTTTCGACGAAATGGCCATGAAGTTTACAAGGAAAAATATGGTGGTTGCTAGTTTGGAGTGGGATTAAGGGGCTGAGAACTCGCAGCTACTCACAGCTAAGACTGCCTCACCTCTTGAGCCAGCTCCCCTCTTTATATACGCAGGTTGTAAGTTGTATCACTGATTTAGTTCAAAAGGTGTACTTTAAAAGGAGATGAGTAATGGGAGGACCACAACAATCGCCAGCCAATTGTTTAGCATTTAGATACCAGTACTTTTTTTTTTTACAAAACCTACGCCAGGGGAACACCTTTTCCTAATACGGTTTTATTCTAAGAAATATTTCTAAGCTTCACCTGCCTGAATACATACTTTATACAGTGATATTTATAATATAAAATAAAAACTGCTGGAATATGCATCTATTATGGGTGAACCGAGTGACAGCCTGACAGGTAAGCTTTCATGTAAGTTCATTTATACTCCCTCCATTCAAAGAATCTTGGAGAGTCAAAGCATCTTAAATTTGATCAAAATTATAGAGAAAATTACAAAAATTTATAACATCAAATAGGTATACTATGAAAATATAATTAATGAAGAATGTAATGATACTTAATTGATGTCATAAATATTATTATCTTATCATATAAATTTGGTCAAACTTGAAATCCGTTGACTCTCCAAGATTCTTGGAATGCCTTATAATTTGGGATGGAGGGAGTAGTTTTTTCCGCCGACATTAATCATTCAACCAAACTAGCAGTTCTAAAAAAGTTACCAAGGAAAGGATTACCGAGGACTGAGGACACAGTTTTGGATAATCTGTTTACACGATATAATCAGTTATTCTACGGAAACATCTGCTCACCACACTAGCTGAACCACTTGTACTATAATTAGAAGTAACACCCCATGGTCCACATTTTGTCTGCACCAACTTGCAAGAGCTAATATATCATGGAAGTCTCATTTAAGTATGCAAGTTGCAAAATGAAGCATACACCTATGCAAGTTGCAAACTAGAAATACAAAGTGTAACACTTTCATGCTGATAAAATTGTACTAAAACTAGCAAATACTACCGCCCACATTTTGGCAGCACAAAGTTAATAAAGACTAGCAAATATGCCCATGTGTTGCAACGGAAGAAACAAAAACACTAATTCTAACGATTCATAATTATATAGATTTCTTTTGTCAAAATAAGATAATGAATTATCAAAACTGATTGTATTATGTCGCAAAGGCTATAATCCTGAATAAAACCACAGGATGCATTGTTGTTGTTTTTCGCAAAAATATGTGGAACCACCTGTAGACGTGCTCTAAATATTTAGATCCCGTTTGTATAGCTCCGCTTCACGCTGAAACATGTTTTTTAGCTTTGGCTCCACGAACAGCTCCATAAGTGAAGTGAAACCTGTTTGTTGAAACGTTTAGTAAAACAGTCCCTTCTGATAAAAACAAAATATCGATAATGTTTTTCTCTTCCTTTTTTTTAATTTCTACTTACTTTTAGAGACCTCTTTGGAACGCAAGAATTCAACAATGCAGGAATAGAAAAAACACAGGAATATGATAGGAATACATGAAGAAGCAGAGGATTGAAAATTTTGTATGAAACAGTCTTTGATGACCATAGGAAAATACAGGAAAGAATAGTATGTCTTAAAAAATTAGACAATAATCAATATTTAATCTCTAAAGAACAGATGCAACAAAGGACGAAGACATGACATGGCATAAATAAGGAAAAGGCATGTAGAACAGAATTGTAATTATTCTAGGTGTTTTCCTGTTTGAATGGCACAAATTTGATGATTATTCAAACGGATGATACACAAAGGTAGATCAAATTGCACACACAAATATACAAGCAAAACTATTTCATCGAAGCAGGAAAACTTTAATTAAACAAGATCAGGTTACAGTACACCTCCTCAAGTTTACAGCATCGAGTAACAGCTTACAAAAGAGACACGGCTACACCTCCTCATGTTTAGTAAGTCTTTCACACAAAAGTGGAAAAATAAAGCATCAAAGCATGCATGCATGCACGCTCAGGTTTTACTGGTGGTGGATCCAAAAGGAAAGAAACAAAAAACTCAGGTTGCCTCCATGGCATGCCTTATGCCTTTAAAGTTAAACAAACCATAGGATCTCAAGGAACACCACATAAGCTTCAGATACTCGGGGTACAGATTACAGATACAGATGACTTCATGCAGAGAGCATTTCAATTCGGAGGACTGTTATGGCCAATGCTGGGGCTATGACCTGGAGTGGTAGACTCGGTCTGAGTAGCAGGCTCCTGCAGAACACTCCTTCCGGTGCTTGGAGGTTGCACTCTGCTGATAGGTGCCCTCATCATCACTTCCAGCTTCCTAGCATGAGCTGGCGCAGAGAGCTGCAACAAGAACATAGCACTGAGAAGCAACATGAACACAACAATGATTTTCGACGAAATGGCCATGAAGTTTACAAGGAAAAATATGGTGGTTGCTAGTTTGGAGTGGGATTAAGGGGCTGAGAACTCGCAGCTACTCACAGCTAAGACTGCCTCACCTCTTGAGCCAGCTCCCCTCTTTATATACGCAGGTTGTAAGTTGTATCACTGATTTAGTTCAAAAGGTGTACTTTAAAAGGAGATGAGTAATGGGAGGACCACAACAATCGCCAGCCAATTGTTTAGCATTTGGATACCAGTACCTTTTCTTTTTTTACAAATCCTACGCCAGGGGAACACCTTTTCCTAATACGGTTTTATTCTAAGAAATATATCTAAGCTTCACCTGCCTGAATACATACTTTATACAGTGATATTTATAATATAAAATAAAAACTGCTCGAATATGCATCTATTATGGGTGAACCAAGTGACAGCCTGACAGGTAAGCTTTCATGTAAGTTCATTTATAGTTTTTTTTTCCGCTGACATTAATCAATCAACCAAACTAGCAGTTCTAAAAAAGTTACCAAGGAAAGGATTACCGAGGACTGAGGACACAGTTTTGGATAATCTGTGTACATGATAATCAGTTATTCTACTGAAACATCTGCTCACCACACTAGATGAACCACTTGTACTAAAATTAGAAGTAACACCCCATGGTCATTTTGTCTGCACCAACTTGCAAGAGCTAATATATCATGGAAGTCTCATTTAAGTATGCAAGTTGCAAAATGAAGCATACACCTATGCAAGTTGCAAACTAGAAATACAAAGTGTAACACTTTCATGCTGATAAAACTGTACTAAAACTAGCAAATACTACCGTCCACATTTTGGCAGCACAAAGTTAATAAGGATAAGTACTAAATATGTATCATCGAAGCCAAATTAAGAATGCAAGTTGGAAACTTTAAGTATCAATATCTTCCATGTTCCGACTAAATTCAGACCATGACCTATTAGAACTTATCAGGACAATGGGTGGGGGAAGCAAAAGCAAGTTGGGGCTTCTAGTTTTGTTGCTCCTCACTGCATATGGAAAAGTGTACGCAGTAGCTAATGTTCAAAGCTAAAAACAACTATATGCAAGGCATTGCGCCACCAGAAACTGTCCCACCGCTGTGGGAGGATATTTTTCTAGGATTCCTGGAACTTTGATTTTGATTTGGAAAGGCACTTCAAAGTCTTTTTTTTGTTTTGGAACATTATTGCGTCCCATTGGTTGGCTGGAACTCATCAATATAATTTATTTGAGGTTCCATCATCCTTTGTGGCACAAGCACAATAGAACATATCTGCATTTATTCATGTCCTTCATTCAATGACCCCAAGAAAAAAGTGCTGTAAACTTGACCAAAGGTCATAAAGCATGAAGTTCCATCATTCTGCCACAACATTCTTGTTCCTCAGTGATTTTCCTTTTTGAGAGTAAGGCAAATGCTAAATACCAAGTCATGTTAGACAAAGGTGCCATGCGGTATTCAAGAATGCATTGATGCATCCAACTAGAAAATATCAAAATATTGAATTGTGAGAGAAATTGTAAATAAGTACTTAAGATCAGAAACATACCTCAAGCAAGCATTTGATACCCACATACACAAGATATGTGTGGACGCTTGGTTTAATTTGAAAGAAGTCGTAGAACTGGAGCACCAATTGTAGTAGTAGTAGTAGTAGTTCCTCATCAAACTGTTAAAAATGATATTACATAGTACACAGTCTAGGTTCCTTGATCTTATTTATTGTAAGAATATCAGCGCAGAAATGCTTCATAATGTTGTCTTGAATAAATAAAGTCATAAATTTATCACTTAATACATGACAATGGTTATATATGCACTAAGATTATGTGTTTCAGTTCATTCACAAGCTAGCTGCAGCACAAGAATAAACCTCATGTGGTACCATCATACAAGGAACCTCCATTCATCAAATATAGTATGGATCACCGTCATATTGACAAGGTTTAACTGGGGCACGTGCTTAAATATAACAATAACAGCCTACCAAAGACGGATAATGTATGAACATTTCCATATCACCAAATATGTGGATGAGAAAAAGGGAAATATATGGTTGCTCGCTTCAAATCTGTTCATAAAACAGAGAAGACATCAATATGTGCCCTTCTTTCTATCAAAAACCAATTAACCAGTCAGTTCTTCCTTTATGAAGTAGTGAAGGTCTCTTCAAAAGCACCCATACTAAAAACAAAACTGAAATAAGTTTGCTCAAGAGAATATCAGTTATTGATTGCATTACATCGAGCTACACATACAGGATGATACTCAATGTAGTGTGGTTGTGTCTGAAGGACTAGGTGTATTTCATAGTACAAAGCATGAGCTAGGGCTAGAAAAACACTGTCCTGAAACTCCCTAGCCATACATGAGTACATGGGAAATCTGTATCTCCCCACTTCCTAATTATTTACTACACGAACACAACCTTGCACAGAAACAGAACAGTCCTATCACTTATATACACACACTCTTTATTTCAGGCATGGCTGCCTCATTTGGTGGTATGGAGCTTGGAAAGTAGGTAGAGGCAAACTGAAGATAGGAAAATCGTTCCAGCAAAGCATAAGAGGTCAGCACAGGATGTAATGGTCACCCTCTTGCTCTTCTCGAAGATGCCAACCAGTAGAACCAGGACAATGACATGACCCAGCTTTGTCTTAAGATCATTTAGCGACTTGATTTCAAGCCACTTGGGCCGGTCCTACAGAAAGAAACAGAGATGTCAAGAAACCGCGATTGACTGCAATTCTTTGCTGCCTCAGGAGTATCACTGATAGGGATGTGCATGTGAACCAACCGGAAGGCTGAACAGGCCGAAGAGGTTGGACCCGTAAGAGGAGTCTATGGTACTGATGAAGAACTCGTACAAGCCTATCCCCAAGACAAACGTGACCGTTCCAATGAGAAACATTTCTGGATGTGAAACAGGCAATGCACAACAGAAAGCCATTAGGCCCATTGTTAGAACAGATTTGAGCATGCGGCAATGATATCGTAGTAGAATTGTACATTGTGGCATTAAGTTAAGGGTTACAGTGGTTAGCCACATAACAGTGCTTATTTGAGGTATGGAACAAGCATCAGGTGAGTGGATTTGGTTACCAATGGCTTCCAGCAGCATGAGGATGAGCTTCCCTCCGCCGTGCAGGTAGTACTCGACGAAGGCATTCATCACATGAACGCTTCCCTGCAGAATCCGAAGCTTCAGTTCACGAATTAAGGCGAGATAAAGCCCGTATGCTCGAATCAATCAATGAAGCGAGAGAACACCTTGAGGAAACAAGGGACGGAGCCGAGGAGCAAGCCACCGATGCCGAGGAAGGTCATGAAGCGGCAGGCGAAGATGACCTTCTCGATCCGCGCCTCCAGCTCCGAGGCGTACCCCGTGCCGGGCTGCTCCACCGGGCGGAGCAGCGCCCCGCGGCGGCGGTGCTCCGAGTGCACCGCTCCCGCCGCCGCCGCCGACGATGACGCCGAGTGGGAGCACTTGGGCGACACCCGTGCTGCCCTCCCGCCCCCTAGCGCCCTCGGCCTCGGTCTCCACGCCCAGCCGGCGCACCCCGTCGCCGCCGCAGCTGCCGGGCTGCAACCGTAATCTAGAGACCTGGGCTCCATTGCCGTGTCTGGAACGGACTCGAACCGCCTTCTCCCAACTCCGCGCGTGGCCGGGGCGGTTAAGTAGACGGCTCACGGCGCCCCGCGCCGGAGAGCGCGACAAGTGGGGCGCCACGTTCGGTGCACCGCTCGGGCGGGCGCTGACACTCCCGTCGTCGTTCTCGTTCGTCGCGTTGCGGGGCGGGGCTGGCAGCGAGTCCACGTCGGCGGAGGCGGGGATCC
Organism: Saccharum spontaneum; assembly: GCA_022457205.1. Classification (NCBI taxonomy): domain Eukaryota; kingdom Viridiplantae; phylum Streptophyta; class Magnoliopsida; order Poales; family Poaceae; genus Saccharum; species Saccharum spontaneum. The sequence goes on from CM039618.1 coordinate 56,875,565, forward strand.
CCGCTCATCTCATCAGCCCCCCGCCAGCGGTGAGTGGTGGATGACAACAGAGATAATTCCATCCTCGGATGGCGCCATGGAGGGTCGATGCATGATTGAGGGTGATCTGGGCTCCCGCCGGCCAGCCATTCCTCCCGCGAACTCCGCCGCCACACACCCGCACCGGAACACGACGGTCGACGGCTCGTCCGCTCGTGCCGTGTCTCGTGTGTGAGTGTGACTGCCCATTTGGTTGGTTGACCGTTGACTCGCCCGAGTAGCTGGGTTATCATTATTGGGCTTTATGTATCGGCCCATGGCATCCGATATGTTGTCCATAGAAGCCCGGCCCAACGGCAACTACGTGAAGCCCAAGCTAATTTCCCCTCGTCATCACAAGAAAAAAAAAGGTAAAAACAGAGAGAGAGAAAGAGAGAGAGGTGAATGAGATTACATAATCCTCTCAGAATTTGATTACAAATTACAGAAAATCAGTAATGCTCACGAAATTTGGTATATACATCTTCTCATCACAATTCACAAGTCGGTGGCACCAAAGTGAACTAATTCGATAATTAATAATAATATAGGACGAAAACTGAAGCATACGTATACATAATAATGATAAGATTATACGAAATGTGTGTTCCTGCACAATAGGAGTATCTATCAATCTATGTACTGTACTGTACCAGCATTATTTTTGTTTTGGTCTGTACAAGAGTGGTGCCTTGACATAAGCATCTGTCAAATTGTGTCGGTTGCTGCACAGGGAATGAACAAATGAATGGCAGAACAAATCCGGAGCTGCAGAGGAGACTGCAGGCAGAGGCAGAGGAACAATGGCTGGAGCCTGCCTGCCTGCCTGGAGCGGAGAGGGGACGCTACGGCGACTTGGAGCGGCAATCGATGGGCTGGGCGGTGCCGTTGCCGGGGTAGTTGAAGAGGAAGCGGCAGGAGATGCGGGTCCAGAACTGGAGCGAGGCGAAGATGCCGACTTTCCAGGTGGTGCGCGCCTTGCCGAAGAGGTCGAGCGGCACGACGCCCGCGCGGAGCGCGCCGGCCATGGCCTCCATCCCTTGGGGGCTGAGCTGCCGCCCCGCCGACACCACCTGGTACCGGAGCGGGAAGGAGCTGCGGCGCGGCACGGCGAAGGTGCCGGCCCGCAGCAGCGCCACCTCGGCGCCGCGGAAGCCGACGGCGAGGTTGACGCGGGAGAAGGTGGCGTCGGTCCTGGAGTTGGAGTTCTCCGCCAGAACCGTGAGCGCCAGCTGCAGGTACCGGATGGTGCCCGACTGGTCGTACACCAGCGTCTCCAGCCGCGCGTCGGAGACCAGCAGGTACGGCGTCTTGGGCTTGTACAGCAGGTACACGGCGAACACGGTGGCGCCCGTCACGATCACGCCGATGGCCAGCACCGTGCACAGGATCACCAGCGCCCACACCAGCCCGGAGCTCCGGGGCCGCTTCTCTTGCAGGATCTGGTGCCCGCCGTTCCGCCTCTTGTGGTGCCCGCCGTGGCCGTATTGCTGCTCCGGCGCCTCGACGCCGCCGTCGGTCCGAGCGGGGGCGGCATAATAGGGATCGCGGGCTGACTCTGTGCTGGCCATTGCTGCTCACTCCGGCGCTGCTGGGCCGGGATGGAAGGGATTAATACTGGAGGAGTGGCATGGGGGCAAACCGGCAAAGCAGAGGGAAGTATGGTTAAGGTTCGGGGAGGGAAGGGTTTGGTATCTCCGCTTCATTCCTTGCTCTCTTCCCCAGCTTCCTTTTCCGGAGCAAATCTGCAAGCTCAAGGTGCCTCCTTGCTCGCCTCGCTTCCTTCGCTTGCTTTAGAGCTTCAGTTAGTATTAAATCATCAGACACATCAGATCTGGGCCCCTGGCTTTCTGTGTGTCCGGGTTGAAGGACGACGACGCATCGCCAGTGATCACCCGTGGCCAGCAATGGGCTTTCTCAGTTTCTCGCATCTGGGCCCAGCAGCTGGTCACTGACAGTCTGACACTAGCAGTTAACGCCGATGAAGTGATGATTACGTACACACCCCCACCTTCGTGAATACTCCCTCCATTTCACGAGAACTACCATAACGATTCTTGCAGTACATGCAGCATTAATTTAATAGACGAAAAAAAACTAATCGTATAGTTGGGTAGGAAATTGCGAGACGAAGGTTTTAAGTCTAATTAGTCCGTAATTTGACACTAAAGTGCTACAGTAACAAATGTGCTAATGACGGCTTAATTAGGCTTAATAAATTCGTCTCGCGGTTTACCGGCAAGCTATGTAATTAGTTTTTTATTAGTATCCGAAAACCTTCTTCCGACATCGCACGGAACATCTGATGTGACATTTTTAATAAAAAAAAACTTTCCGCATCTAAACAAAGCCTAAATTTGAGTTTGCTGATACAATAATTAATACTCCGCCCTCAGCCATTTTCGCTTTTATGGATAACTATAGAGACGTAGCGTGTGCATAGCAAATTATCTAGAATGGAGGAAGTAATATGTATCCAAGAGGGGATACAATACAATAAAGAATCATTCAATTTGGAAGAAAAAAAAGAAAAGGAAAGTGCATAGATAGATTTTATGCATGTTACGTTCTACAGTAATTAACAAAGTGATTAAAAGTTCAGAGTTATTTGATCAGGATATTTGTATACCCGAAACAAAGAGAACCTATAGTTCAGGTGGAACAAACAGCCTGTTTGCTCGAGCTGATCTGGCTGGCTAAAAGTACTGCTGGCTGGTTTTTTTTAGAGAAAAACACTGCTGGCTGGCTGACTGATTTGGTTGATAATCTCAAGCGAACAGATATGAGGGGGCACTAAAAGTTTCTACAAATTAAAAGAACAAATCATGCAATTAACATGACGATTAGTGAGCTTCGACTAAGATCAAACAAATATGAGCCCAACAAACGAACGAACGAACACGTGGCGGCTAACTGTGCGTTGTTTTGAGTGTACGGAGGGAGACAATGGGTCTACAACGCACTGTATATATTACTAAAAATAGTAGATTCTAAGTCCAATCGGAGAGCTTTAGGTAAAATTGTTGCTACAAAATCATAGGAACGTAGACTCTATTGACTATAATGCTAGAATAAAAAAACGCCTTAGTTATTAAGATCATAAAGATGTAAAATCGTGTGGTAAAATAGCATATTTAACAACTACTTCCTCTGACCCCTATTTAACTATGGGAAATGTTATGGCCAAACATTCTTACGTTCGATTATATATGTTTGTATAAAATATTAGCAAAGTTTGTATCTTCAAATAAGTTTATCATAAAAATAGATTCAATGATTTATCTAATGATACTAATTACATGTTATAAATATTAACATTTTCTTGTATATATTTGGTCAAAATTGAGTACATTTTATTTCTTGGAAAGCGAGAATGACAATTAAGGCCTTGTTTGGGCTCCTCTAAATTAGCGGGAGCCGATTTGGTGGAGCCATAATTTGTGGTTCCTCCAAATGACTCAAAATGGTTCCAAACAACTCCTCAGCCCTACCAAACGGGGAGTAAAAAGGGATGAAGTAATGGAGGAAGTATTATATCTACAATTCAACCACTTAGGCTTGCTAGTAATAACTATGCTCTGTAGTGTTGTAGAGATTAGAGAAGGTCGGGATAGGTCATCAGACCAGTCTCAATGAGAGTTTCATGGCATTAAATAGGCTAACATGAATGTCATGGAATGAAATGAGTTTCATGACGGTGAAACTTATCTATATTATTTTTTCAACACATGGAGACTTAGAAACTAAGACATGAATCTCCACTGAGACTAGCTTAAAAAAATAGACAACTAACTAGAAAATGGGCCCATAGGAACTTTTTTTCTCGAGAGAGATGAAGAGCGATAGACGAACGATATAAATGGGTTTTTTATGGGCCAAACTCTATTTTATGATGCGAGAACCCTGCCAAAGGGGGGCAATAGTTCTAGCTAGAAATCTTAAGTACCACTTCCAAAGTTGCAAAACCTTCCGTCGGGCATTCGCTCCAGTCCTTGCTGCGTTTACAGTGCTTTTGCTCACAAGTCACACACAGCTTTTTTTTGTTGGGGGCAGCCCAGGCAAGAAATGATGCGAGAGCCCGTGGACCATGGGCCGTGGGCCATGGAAAGTTGGTTGCACACGCAGGCGCTGTGGTCCTAGGAAAAGGGAGGGCGGAGAATCGCCAGGTCGTGTGTGTGGTCACTGGTCAGGGTCAAACCAAACCGGTCATGCACCTACCACTCTACGACAGTGTGACACACTAGCCGCGCACGGCGCACAAATGCAATGCGGCGTCCGCAAGCGATCGAGCCGCAGTGGCCTCCGATACGGCGGTACAGTCCCGGCCGCCGTTGCCCGTTGGATTTGACCACGACGACGACCTATCTTTGCATTGCAATTGCATTGCACTGGTGCCTCTCCCTCTCCGACCCACCCACCCGGGCGCGCAACGTGCGGTGCCCGCACAACTGAGTGCCGGCAACATTGAAAGGACGGCGGCGGCCAATTGTTGCCAGCTGTCCGGCACCTGCACTCGCTTCAATTCGCCGGTGACCGGCCGGCCGGTCAGCACCATGTTTGTTTGAGCATATCAGCAGAATCAACAGCGGCCGGTCAGCACCATGTTTGTTTGAGTATATCAGCAGAATCAACAGCCATCGAACGGCCTCAGGTCAACCTGCCTCCCTGCCCAGGAACATCGAAACTTGAAAGGTGATGCATATGCTGTTTACTTCACATATGCTGATTGCCTGATTCGTCAATAGGACCGCCAGACGCGCCTGAGAGAGTCTCCGGCCTGCCGGCCGCCCTCTCCGGTGAGTGGCTAGTCAGTCGTCGTGCGTGCACTCAGCTCGTGCGGTCCAGTCCCATCGACGTCGAGCCGGAGTGCTAGCACATAGTACACAGATCTGGGTCCCTGCTGGCTTTCTGCATGTCCGTGCCGGGTTGCAGGAAGAACGATGATGACACATCAGTGTGTGTGGGTGTTTTTTTTTTTTGAGCAGAGACACATCATCAGTGATCTGGCCAGCAATGGGCTTTCTCGCATCTGGGCCCAGCAGCTGGTCACTGACAGTCTGACATTACCAGTTAACCCCAAGTGAAGTGATGAATAACGGGTTTCAAACTTCCCTCCCCTCAAAAAAAATAATTACGCACACACCCCACCTTCAGGAATCAGGATTCAGGAATACTGCCTCCATTTCACATGGTCCATCAGGCACACATACCCAGAAGGAAGAATACTTGAGTAATGTTTAATGAAATTAGGCCCTGTTTAGTTCCCAATAAATTTTGCAAAATTTTTCAGATTCTCTGTCACATCGAATCTTTGACACATGCATGAAGCATTAAATATAGATAAAAAAATAAAACTAATTACACAGTTTAGACGAAATGGACGAGACGAATCTTTTAAGCCTAATTAAACCATGATTGGACACTAATTGCCAAATAACAACGAAATTTGCTACAGTGTCATTTTGCAAAAAAAAATCAACTAAACAGGCCCTTAACTCCATGCAAAATTGTAGCCCCGTTCGCTGGTCTTATAAGCCGTACTTTTTCGGCCAACAAACAATGTTTTTCTCTCACAACAAATCAGCGAACAGTACTTTCAGCCATGACTTTTTAGCCAAGCGGACAGGGCCTTTTATGTTTTCAACTTGGAAGCCCTGTTCGGCTAGCTGGAAAAATGGCTTATGCTGATGTTAATGCTGATGCTGATTTGTTGTAAGAGAAAAATAATATTATTTTGCTAAAAAAAGCACGGCTGATAAGTTTCAAACGAACAGAGCCTAAAGGATGTCTGAGGCAGAAGATCACTCACTGCTGACGAAAAGGTGAACACCGAAGAAGATGTGGGCTCTTTGTGGGCCACACTCTCATAAGAGGCCCAGGGAGAACCACAGCTTTGAGATCAGCTGCGGTCATCAGTGTGCAGCCTACCGCCTAATTTTCCCCCCCTTCTTTTTATAAATTATATTATACCAACAAATATGCCCGTGTCTTACAACATAACTTATATCCTGTGTCATACATTCTAATATGTTTTTGGAACTTATTCTAATACGTTTTGAAATTAGACTTAGTAACGTGGTTAGAGGTGGGCTATTCAAACTCGTATAAGCATGAGTTGTGGCTTTGGATCACGAACAGGACATAAGCCAATTAGAACCCTAATCTCTAATTCATCACGGTCGTAAGTTCAAGTCACAGGACACAAGAATTATTACTTTTAGTAAAACTAGGTATGTATGACTCTTATTCTCTGGAGAATAGAGGAACACACGGATGATGAGAAGAGGGTGTGATGGACGAAAATAATAGAAGGGAAATTTCCAAATCACATACACTATGAGGACTATCTTTTCGCCGTATCTTCTTCGTTTTAGTTCGTATCTTGTTCATTCTTACTCTATGATCAGGTGAAAAACGTGGGATGGCTGGTCGAGGACACGCGCTGTGGAGGTGTCCAACGGTGGCTTGGGTCACGTTCGGCTGGAATTATAAGCCGGCTGAAAAACACTGTTGGCTGATTTTTTGTGAGAGAAAAATATCGTTTCAGCTAAAAAAACAAGCTGAATAAGACGGATTATAAGCCAGATGAACAGGACCGTCGCAGGTGTGTCGGGGGACAGTGATGCGGAGGCCGGAGGCACTGAAGAACCGCCAAGTGGTCAGGTCAGTGTCAAAGCAAACGGCAAACTTTCCATTAAAAAACAAGCAAATGGCGAACGGTCAGACTCTTCGTCGTGCACCTACCACTACCATGCCAATACCATACTAGCCCGTGAGCTGCGCACCCATGTGGTTGTTGTGGACTACAATTGCAAGCGGCGCACGCGTCTGCGAGCGAGCCGCAGACCGCAGTGGCATCCCGCCGGAGCAGTCCCGGCCACAGCGCACCGTGGCCCAGCCGCTGTGGGCTAGCTCTCATGTGCCACCCGGCCGTTGCCATTTGTCGTGCCAGGGCATGCACCTACCACTATTGATGCCAGTCCCCCGGCCGTACTCCAATCTCTATCTCCGACGGGATATTGCTTGTGCCGTCGAGGGGCACCAGCTGGCAGGCACTACAGGACTGTCGGTCTCAGTTCATTTATGTTTGCTTCACTGAAAAGTCAAGCTGAAATAAAATATTATTCACTGATTTGTTATGAAAGAAAATGCTATACCAACAACTGATAAGTCAGGCCGATAAATTTAAGCGAACAACGCCTAGCCGCCGTCGAAGGACGACGACACATCGCCACTGATCACCCATGGCCAGCAATGGGCTTTCTCAGTTTCTCGCATCTGGGCCTAGCAGCTGGTCACTGACAGTCTGACACTAGCAGTTAACCCCGATGAAGTGATGATTACCTACACACCCCACCTTCGTGAATACTCCCTCCGTTTCACGGAAACTACCGTGACGAATTTTGCGACACATATATGGAGCATTAAATATAGACAAAAAAAAATAATTGTTCAGTTTGGTTGGAAATTGCGAGACGAACGTTTTGAGCCTAATTAGTCTGTGATTTGACACTAAAGTGCTACAGTAACAAATGTGCTAATGATGGGTTAATTAGGCTTAATAAATTCGTTTCGCGGCCAGGCAAACTATGTAATTATTTTTTTATTAGTATCCGAAAACCTCTTCCGACATCACACGGAACATCCGATGTGATATTTTCACCAAAAACTTTTCGCATCTAAACCAGGCCCAAATTTGTGTATGCTGATACAATAATTAATACTCCGCCCTCGGCCATTTTCGCTTTTATGGATAACTATAGAGACGTAGCGTGTGCATAGCAAATTATCTAGAATGGAGGAAGTAATATGTATCCAAGAAGGGATACGATACAATACAATAAAGAACCATTCAATTTGGAAGAAAAAAAAGAAAAGGAAAGTGCATAGATAGATTTTATGCATGTTACGTTCTACAGTAATTAACAAAGTGATTAAAAGTTTAGAGTTATTTGATCAGGATATTTGTATACCCGAAACAAAGAGAACCTATAGTTCAGGTGGAACAAACAACTTTTCGCTTGGGCTGATCTGGCTGGCTGAAAGTATTGCTGACTGATTTTTTTTTAGAGAAAAAGACTGCTGGCTGGCTGACCGATTTGGTTGATAATCTCAAGCGAACATGTATGAGGGGGCACTAAAAGTTTCTACAAATTAAAAGAACAAATCATGCAATTAACATGACGATTAGTGAGCTTCAACTAAGATCAAACAAATATGAGCCCAACAAACGAACGAACGAACACGTGGCAGCTGACTGTGCGTTGTTTTGAGTCTACAACGCACTGTATATATTACTAAAAATAGTAGATTCTAAGTCCAATCGGAGAGCTTTAGGTAAAATTGTAGCTACAAAATCATAGGAACGTAGACTCTATTGACTATAAAGCTAGAATAAAAAAACGCCTTTAGTTATTAAGATCATAAAGATGTAAAATCGTGTGGTAAAATAGCATATTTAACTACTACTTCCTCTGACCCCTATTTAACTATGGGAAACGTTATGGCCAAACATTCTTACGGTTGATTATATATGTTTGTAGAAAATATTAGTATCTCCAAATAATTTTATCATAAAAATAGATTCAATAATTTATCTAATGATGCTAATTACATATTATTAATATTAACATTTTCTTATATATATTTGGTCAAAATTGAGTACATTTTATTTCTTGGAAAGCGAGAATGATAGTTAAGGCCTTGTTTGGGCTCCTCCAAATTAACCGGAGCCGTTTTGTAGGAACCACAATTTGTGGTTCCTCCAAATGACTCAAAATGGTTCCAAACAGCTCCTCCTATTAAACCATTTGGTAGAGCCCTACCAAACGGGGAGTAAAAAGGGATGGAGTCATGGAGGAAGTATTATATCTACAATTCAACCACCTAGGCTTGCTAGTAATAACTATGCTCCGTAGTGTGATAGAGATTAGAGAAGGTCGAGACAGGTCGTCAGACCAGCCTCAATGGGAGTTTCATATCATTAAATAGGCTGACATGACATGAATGTCATGGGATGAAATGAGTTTCATGACGGTGAAACTTATCTATATTATTTTTTCAACACATAGAGACTTAGAAACTGAGACGTGAACCCCCACTGAGACTAGCTTAAAAAATAGACAACTAATTAGAAAATAGGCCCATAGGATTTTCTTTTCTCGAGAGATGTGAAGAGCGATCGATATAAATGGGTTTTCTATGGGCCAAATTCTACTTTATGATGCAAGAACCCTGCCAAAGGGGCCAAGAGTTCTAGCTAGAAATCTTCTAGTAGCTTTAACAATCACTACCACTTCCAAAGTTGCAAGACCTTCCGTCGGGCATTCGCGCGGGTCCCTGCTGCGTTTACAATGCTTTTGCTCACAAGTCACGCACAGCTTTTTCTTGTTGGGGGCAGCCCAGGCCAGAAATGATGCGAGAGCCCGTGGACCATGGGCCGTGGGCCATGGAAAGTCGGTTGCACACGCAGGCGCCGAGGTCCGAGGAAAAGGGAAGGCGGAGAATCGCCAGGTGGTGTGGTCTGTGGTCAGGGTCAAAAACCAAACCAGTCAGACTCGTCGTGCACCTACCACTACGTGACACACCAGCCCTTGATGAGCTGCGCACCAGTGCAACGCGGACTGGACTCCAAGCGGCGCGTCCGCGAGCGATCGAGCCGCCGTGGCCTCCGATCCGGCGGTACAGTCAGCCCCGGCCGCCGCGACGCACCGTGGCCCGGGTGGGCTAGCTCTCGTGCATGCGCCATCGCCGTTTGGCGTGCCGGGGCCCGCAGTCCTGTCGGAGTTGGATTGCTTGTGACGAGTCGAGGTCGGCCTCCCCTAACTTCTCCCTCAAATTTTATTATGCAAAAACAAGATTTCCCATCACATCGAAATGTCGGCACATGTATAGAGTATTAAACGTAGATGAAATTAAAAACTAATTACACAGTTTTGTTGTACTTTGCGAGACGAACATTTTGAGCATAATTAGTCAAAGTTTGGACAACTTTTACCAAATACAAACGAAAATGCTACAGTGCGCTACAGTGCTACAACCGTGTTTTTCTCCCAACTTGGACACTCCAAGTTGGGAACTAAACACGGCCGAGGTCTCAGTCCAACCGCCGTTGCCCGTTGGATTTGACCACGACGACGAGCTATCTTTGCGGCCTTTTAGATACCTAAATTCACCCTAAATTCCACTATGCAAAAACAAGATTTCCCATCACATCAAAATATCAGCACATATATAGAGTACTAAATGTAGATGAAATCAAAAACTAATTGCACAGTTTTGTTATACATTGCGAGACGAATATTTTAAACCTAATTAATCAATGTTTGAACAATTATTACCAAATAAAAACAAAATTACTATAATACAACAAGACACTTACTATGCAAACTGCCTCCAAAGTTAAACAAGGCCTGCATTGCAAGTGCAATTGCATTGCATTGCATTGGTGCCTCTCCCTCTTAGGTCTTGTTTAGTTCCCAAATTCAACCCCTAAATTCCACTATGCAAAAAGAAGATTCCCATCACATCAAAATGTCGGCATATGTATGGAGTACTAAATATAGATAAAATTAAAAACTAATTACACAGTTTTGTTGTACTTTACGAGACGAACATTTTGAGTCTAATTAGTTAAAATTTGGACAATTTTTACCAAATACAAACGAAATTGCTACAGTGCTACAGTGCCGTTACTGTGCCGAATCGGCACCCCGATTCCGTATCTACGCCTCGTTTAGATTCCAGAGTCGGGGGTGGCCGACTCGGCACAGTGCCACCCCCGACACTGTAGCACTTTTCGTTTTTTAGTGGTAATAATTGTCCAAATTTTGATTAATTAGGCTCAAAATGTTCGTCTCGCAAAGTACAACAAAACTGTGTAATTAGTTTTTGATTTCATCTACATTTAGTACTCCATATATATGCCGACATTTTGATGTGATGGGGAATCTTCTTTTTGCATAGTAGAATTTGGGGTGAATTTTGGAATCTAAACCAGGCCCTAAACCCACCCACCCGGACCCGGCCGCAACGTGCGGTGCCCGCACAACTGAGTGCCGGCAACATTGAAAGGACGGCGGCGGCCAATTGTTGCCAGCTGTCCGGCACCTGCACTCGCTTTAATTCCCCATCCCATCAAAATGTAGACACATATATGTAGTACTAAATATAAATAAAATCAAAAACTAATTATACAGTTTTGTTGTAATTTATGAGACGAATATTTTAAACCTAATTAATCAATATTTCGACAATTATTACCAAATAAAAATAAAATTGCTAAATTTGAATCCCAAATTTAGGATCTAAACAAGGCCCTAGTGAGAGAGTCTCCGGCCTGCCGGCCGCCCTCTCCGGTGAGTGGCTAGTCAGTCGTCGTGCGTGCACTCAGCTCGTGCGGTCCAGTCCCATCGACGTCGAGCCGGACAGGAAGAACGATGATGACACATCAGTGTGTTTGTGGGTGTTTTTTTAGGCCGCGTTCTTTTCCCATACAAGCCCCAAAAATTTCCTCTTCCACCCATCACATCAAATCTTTAAACACATGTATTAAATATTAAATGTAGGTAAAAAAACAAACTAATTACATAGTTTATCTGTAAAGTTCGAGACGAATCTTTTGAGTCTAATTAATCCATGATTGGACAAATTTTACCAAATAACAACGAAAAGTGCTACAGTAACTTTTCACCCCAACTCACCCCATCTAAACACACCCTTAGCAGAGACACATCTTTTTTTGAAAACTTTAGCAGAGACACATCATCAGTGATCTGGCCAGCAATGGGCTTTCTCGCATTACCGGTTAACCCCAAGTGAAGTGATGATTAACGGGTTTCAAACTTTCAATTACGTACACACCCCACCTTCAGGAATCAGGATTCAGGAATACTGCCTCCATTTCACATGGTCCATCAGGCACACATACCCAGATGGAAGAATACTGGAGTAATGTTTAATGAAATTAACTCCATGCAAAATTTTAGCCCCGTTCGTTTGCCTTATAAGCCGTATTTTTTCAGCCAATGAATAGTATTTTTCTCTCACAATAAATCAGCTAACAGTACTTTCAGCCATGGCTTTTCAGCTAAGCGAACAGGGTCTTTTGTGTTTTCAGCTCGGAAGCCCTGTTCGGCTGGCTAGAAAAATGGCTTATGCTGATGCTAATTTGTTGTAAGAGAAAAATACTATTATTTCACTGAAAAAGTACGACGGATAAGTTCAAGCGAACAGGGCCTGAAGAAGTCTGAGGCAGAAGATCACTCACTGCTGACGAAAAGGTGAACACCGAAGAAGATATGGGCTCTTCGTGGGCCACACTCTCGTAAGAGGCCCAGGGAGAACCACAGCTTTGAGATTAGCTGTGGTCATCAGTGTGCAGCCTATTATAATTTTCCCCCTTCTTTTTCTAGACTATATTATACCAACAAATATGCTCGTGTCTTGCAACATAACTTATATCCTATGTCATACATTCTAATATGTTTTTGGAACTTATTCTAATACGTTTTGAAATTAGACTTAGTAACGTGGTTAGAGGTGGGCTATTCAAACTCGTATAAGCATGAGTTGTGACTTTGGATCATGAACAGGACATAAGCCAATTAGAACCCTAATCTCTAATTCATCACGGTCGTAAGTTCAGGTCACAGGACACAAGAATTATTACTCTTAGTAAAACTAGGTATGTATGACTCTTATTCTCTGGAGAGTAGAGGAACACACGGATGATGAGAAGAGGGTGTGATGGACGAAAATAATAGAAGGGAAATTTCCAAATCACATACACTATGAGGACTATCTTTTCGCCATATCTTCTTCGTTTTAGTTCATATCTTGTTCATTCTTGCTCTATGATCAGGTGAAAAACGTGGGATGGCTGGTCTAGTTCATATCTTGTTCATTCTTGCTCTATGATCAGGTGAAAAACGTGGGATGGCTGGTCGAGGACACGCGCTGCGGAGGTGTCCAACGGTAGCTTGGGGGGTGTTTAGTTTCCAAAAATTTTCACCCCAAAACATCACATCGAATTTTGCGACACATGCATGAAGCATTAAATATAGACGAAACAAAAAACTAATTGCACAGTTCACCGTGAAATTGCGAGACGAATCTTTTAAGCCTAATTAGTCTATGATTGAACAATAATTGCCAAATAAAATAAAAAAACTACAGTACCCGAAACCAAAAAATTTTGTCAACTAAACACCCCTTGGTCACAGGTGGTCACGTCAGTGTCAAAGCAAACGGCGAACTTTCCATAAAAAAAAGCAAATGGCGAACGGTCAGACTCTTCATCGTGCACCTACCACTACCATGCCAATACCATACCAGCCCGTGAGCTGCACACCCATGTGGTTGTTGCGGACTGCAATTGCAAGCGGCGCGCGCGTCTGCGGACTGCAACTGGAGCAGTCTTGGCCGCAGCACACCATGGCCCCATTTGTCGTGCCGGGGCAGGCACCTACCACTATTGCTTATGTCATCGAGGGCACCAGCTGGCACTACAGGACTGTCGGTCTCAGTCCATTCATGTTTGCTTGCCTGAAAAGTTAAGCTAAAATAAAGTATTATTCACTTATTTGTTACGAGAGAAAATACTATATCAATAATTGATAAGTCAGGCCGATAAATTTAAGCTAACAGCGCCTAGCCGCCGTTGGATTTGACCACGATGTGTTGAGCTAGCAAGCTGGCTTTCATCGTTCCTTGCGTTGCAGCGTTGGTGCCTCTCCCTCTCCGACGACGACCCCCACCCAGAACAGTGCAAAGCTGAGTGCCAGCGTCATTGAAATGACGGCGACGACTAATTGTTGCCAGCTGCCCTGGCTTCTGCCGGTGACCGGCCGGCCGGTCAGGTCAACCTGCCTGCCTGCCCAGGAACATTGAAACTTGAAAGGTGATGCTACTTCACATACGCTGATTCGTCAATAGGACCGCTAGACACGCGTGAATTGCTACGCCCAGACTCGGGGTGGTCGATTCGGCACGGCGCCACCCAAGCACTGTAGTATTTTTATTGTTTTATGGTAATAATTGTCTAAATCTTGATTAATTAGGCTTAAAATGTTCGTCTCGTAAAGTACAATAAAACTGTGAATTAGTTTTTGATTTCATCTATATTTAGTACTCTATATATGTACCGGTATTTTAATGTGATGGAGAATCTTCTTTTTGCATAGTAAAATTTTGGGGTAAATTCTGGAATAAGGCCTTGTTTAGATGCCAAATTTGGCAACCAAATTTTGCATAGTAAGTGTCCCGTCACACTGTAGTAATTTTGTTTTTATTTGGTAATAATTGTCTAAATATTGATTAATTAGGCTTAAAATATTCGTCTCGCAAAATACAACAAAACTGTGCAATTAGTTTTTGATTTCATCTACATTTAGTACTCCATATATATACCGACATTTTGATGTGATGAGAAATCTTCTTTTTGCATAGTAAAATTTGAGGGGAGAATTTGGGTATCTAAACAAGGCCTAACTAGGCCCTACAGGAGACGCGACTGACCACGATAAGGTGAAGACTAAGCCCTTGTTTAGTTCCCAAATCCAACCCCAAAATTCACTATGCAAAAAGAAGATTCCCATCACATCAAAATATCGGCAAATGCATGGAGTACTAAATGTAGATGAAATCAAAAACTAATTGCACAATTTTGTTGTACATTGCGAGACGAACATTTTGAGTCTAATTAATCAATATTTGGACAATTTTTTACACTACAAAACAAAAGCTGCTACAGTGTTCCGACAGGAACACTGTAGCAGCAGCTACCGATTCCGGCATCCGGAATCCGGATCTAAACAAGGCCTAATAAAGGACACGCGACTGACCACTGACGACATAAAAAGGCCTTCTGTGGGCCAAACTCTCGGAGCAGGCCAAGGAGGTCCCCAACTTTGAGGCACCGTTTGGATGTTAAAATTTTTGACAAAATGTTACTATAGCATTTTCATAGTTATTTGGTAAATATTGTCCAATCATGATCTAATTAGGCTTAAAAGATTCGTCTCGTCCATTTCGTCTAAATTGTGTAATTAGTTTTATTTTTTATCTATATTTAATACTTCATGCATGTGCCTAAAGATTTGATGTGACGGGAAATCTGAAAAATTTTACAAAATTTCTTGGAACTAAACAGCCCCTGAGACCAGCTGCGATTCATCGTCTCCTAGTCTGCTGTAGTGTACTCCCTCCGTCCCAGAAAAAGTGTCGTTTTAGGTTTTTCAGACATCGTGTTTGATCGTTCGTCTTATTCAAATTTTTTTAATAAATATTATTTATTTTGTTATGACTTATTTTATCATTAGAGATACTTCAATAATGATTTATTTATTTTATAATTTGCACAAAATCTTTGAATAAGACGAACGGTCAAACACGATGTCTGAAAAACTAAAACGACATTTTTTTTGAGACGGACGGAGTACTCCCGGAATTAAACCTCCGTATAGAATTCAAAAAATTTCTAGAAATATTGTTAAATATAGGCTCCCACATCATCTAAATTGGTAACACTGTAGGGTTTTTTTCTGCTTATTATTTTTTCTTTTTCGTACTCCCTCCGTCCCAGAAAAAGTGTCGTTTTAGGTTTTTCAGACATCATGTTTGACCGTTCGTCTTATTCAAAAAATTTTAATAAATATTATTTATTTTGTTATGACTTATTTTATCATTAGAGATACTTCAATAATGATTTATTTATTTTATAATTTGCACAAAATTTTTGAATAAGACGAACGGTCAAACACGATGTCTGGAAAACCTAAAACGACATTTTTTATGGGACGGAGGGAGTAGATATGATGCGAGGGCCCGTAGAAAAGATAAAGGCAGTCAGCTTGCACTAGCAGCAGCAGTAAAGGCGTCCAACAGTGGCTTTTTTTTTGGAAAGGGTCCATGGTTGGCTTGGTCGCAGGTGTGTCCATGGCCTTGTTTAGATGCACTCTATAAGTTGAATTTTTTTCACTTTCTCTCCATCACATCAATCTTTGGACCTATGCATGAAGTAGTAAATATAGGTAAAAAAATAACTAATTACACAGTTTAGTTGGAAATCACGAGATGAATCTTTTGAGTCTAGTTGGTCCACGATTGTACAATATTTGCCAAATAAGACGAAAGTGATACTATTCATCGGGTTGAAATTTTTTCCAATCTAAACGAGGCCTAGGGGCTAAGCCCTTGTTTAGTTTGCAAGTTTTTCTAACCTAAATTTTTCTAACCGCTAGGGGTTGGAAAGTTTTCATTCTAAATTTTTCCAACTCTTTGCAAGACAGAATTTCAACTCTGTGCATTGCAATAAATGAGTTTGGTGAAAGACAAATTTACCCCTATTTATTCAAAGCTTTGCATGTCTCATGCATGCTACTACATCCCTATACATTGCATGCATATGAATGCTACTACATCCCTATACATTGCATGCATATGACACACAACAGAGTCTCACAACAGCTTCCTCGCAACAGCTATTACAAGTCCTCAGGCAACAAAAATTACACATCTTCGTCACAAAAATTATTACAAGTCTTGAAAAATGGAGATTATTACAATACGCAATCAACAATAGTCCACAAGCACTAACAGACCCATAGATTATTACAGTCCACAAGCAACATTATTACAACTTAGGAGCAAATAAATCTAAAATACAAGTCCTCCACAAGCAACATTATTACAAGTTCTCAGCAAATACAACTTAAATACAAGTCCTCAGGACCTATTGTACAGGTGCCCGCAATATAGTCACGAAAGGCATTCATCTGTGCACGATCTTCGCTATCAGGGGCATCAACAGTTTGAGGCTGATCAATTGAGGCCTCTGGCGGCACATAGGAAACATGTTGATCTACCAGCCCAAAGTCAACATCGTTGAGGCCACTTAATCTTATGAAGTTATGCAAAGCCATACAAGCAACTATAATCTTTGTTTGCGTTGTACCAGGATAGCAAGGGATTTGCAACAATATGCGCCACTTCATTTTCAAAACTCCAAATGCCCTTTCAATGACATTTCTAAGCGATGAATGGGCATAATTGAATATCTCTTTTTTCTCTCGTGGTTCTGCGATGTTTTGGAAGTCTTGAATATGGTACATGGTTCCCTTGTACGGAGCCAGGTATCCTGGACGGTTTGCGTACCCGGAGCCTACCACATAGAACTTTCCTATAGCAGTAAGTACCTGTAAGTGTTACATACTTCAATTGGAAATGTCAAATGTACTAACAGCTAGGTGGCTACCTTCAGGTGGGTGAGGAAAGTCATCCTTCCATGTAGTTATGGCATCATCGAACACTCTCATATCATGAACAGAGCCAGGCCATCCCGCAAGGACAAATGTAAAAATCATGTCAAAGTCACAAGCAGCCATGACATTCTGTGTTGTCAGGCCCTTGCGACACAAGTGTTGTACAAACTTATCAGCAGGCACTACACAAGGCATGTAATTGCCATCTATAGCTCCTATGCAGTCCTTGAATTCAGGATAGAACCGACGGTTCATCACCCTTCGATGCCTTGTTGTAAGTTCTGGGTCCCTAGGTTTAATGATATCGTCCGCATACTTGACCACACACTTGAGCACTCTATAGAACATTGAGTGGACTGTAGCTAGTGATCTCTCAAATCTGTCCTCGGCTTGCCTAACTGACTGTGGAGCACCTAGAATCCAGAGGAACATCCCAAAAGCCTCAATAGAGGTGGACTTCTTTGTGTCTCTCAGGCCATACTCAGTTCTTAACAGAGTATGCAAACTATAGAACATCTCTGGGGTCATTCTAAACATTTTGTAGCAGGATGTTTCATTGGCTAGCTTCTGTTCTACCCATTCCAACCCACTCATCTTTGGCACCCTATAGTCTGCTCTATTGTAGTACTTGTCAAGGTGCATGGCATACTGAGAATATGTATCATATATCAATGCAATTTCTTCCTCATCATCTTCTGCCAACATGGCAAAAAAAGTCCTTCTCCCACTGCTGCTTCCTATGAGCATCATCATCCACCGCTGCAGCAGGTTGTTGAGTTTCCTGCACACATGAAACAAACAAATGAACCGTTGTCAGTACTAATTCCAATAACCAAACATAATGATGCAGCCTAACCTTGACATATGTAACCAACTCTCACATTCACACAGCACACATCCATTGTACCACATCACTTAACATTCATCAACCGAGCAATAACACAATCAAGTTCGACAAACACAAACGTACACAATAAAGTTCACAACATCACATGGTTCATGCCACAGGTGAACACACACAAACACACACATAGGTGCATGCATGGATTAGAGGGTCTAGTTGCCGACCCCAGTGAGGTGCTCAAGGATGACTCTTCTTCCTTCTTCATCTGCGTCCTCAAAGGTGTCCATGTCAGATTCAGAACGGGTTAAATTGAGGACTCTAACCCACATTTTGCGATTTTCCGTAGTTGCCCCCAAATCTTTAGCCATCTGTATCACTCGCTGAAAGGTCTTGATGGCTAGAGGGGGGTGTATAGCCTATTAAAAAACCCTACAAAGTATGCTAAACAAGTTTATCAAAATAACAAATAGCGTGATGCAAGTTTTGCTTAGCCTAAAGGGGGTTTGCAAGCCACATATCCAAATGACAATTCTAATATATTTCACTCAACCGCACAAGACAAAACGCAAGAACAACAACTAAACAAGCTAGCAAGTTACACAAAACTAAAACTACACAAGCTACAACAACAAGCTAGCAAGAGCAAACAACCAATTACTTGAAATGTAATGCAAGTTAGAGATACGAGAGATTTCACCGAGGGGCGATGAATTGAGCCAACCAATCAATATCCAAAAGATAATATCCAAGATAACCAATCCACCGAGACAAATCAATGACAATCAATGAAGTGAAGACACGATGATTTATCCCAAGGTTCACGTGCTTGCCGGCACGCTAGTCCCCGTTGTGTCCCCCTCAACCACGTGGTTCGGTGGCTAATCGGTCACACATCGAGCCTCTCAAAAGGCACCACAAGAACCTATCAAATGGCTAGGAGTTGCAATGACACGAGCAATATACTAATGCTACCTTGCGGCACTCCGTCGGAGAAGGTGCAAACCCCTCACAAGATCACGGGAGGTGGCCAAGAACAATCACCAACACTTGCCACGCCTCCAAGCTGCTCCAAGCCGTCTAGGTGGCGGCAACCACCAAGAGTAATAAGAAAAACCGCTGCAAATCAATCCTCCAAATGCCTCTAGATGCAAATCAATGATCGATGCACTTGAATCACTCAATCTCACTCAAGAATCGTAATCGAATGTAAAGGAGATGAGTTGGGATGAGAGGGGATGCTTTGACTCAGCTCAATGTGCTCACAAGTATGTCAAATGTCCAAGAGTGAGAGCTAAGAGCCGGCCAACACATATATATAGACGCACCCCTTCGAAAAGAGCCGTTGAGCTCACTGCGTGGGCGACAGACACGTCTGTCGCACCACCAACAGACGCAGTGCCCGCGTCTGTCGCACACGATCGTGCCACGTGTCCACGAGCTTCGAAATCCAACAGTCATGAACAGTAGCGACAGACGCGTCCTTCGGTTTTGGCCTTAGCATCCGTTGCGTCGAAGTACGCACTCCAGTAAGCTCCATTTCACGAAATCGATCGTCAGCACCACCGCGTCTGTCGCCACCTCCGCTGCAAGCCGAAGCAAGGGTGGTCCGACAGACGCGTCTGTCGCCCCCCGTGGCCACGTCTGTCACCCCCGAGGCCACGTCTGTCGCCCTTCGTGGCCGCGTCTGTCGCCCCCGTGGCCGCGTCTGTCGCAGACCACCCGGCGCTAAAACGGTCATATCTCTTAGCTCCGAACTCCGATTTTGATAATCTTGGACATTTTGGAAAGCTTACTCAGAGGGCTACACAACACACTAAAGAATTTGATCCAATTCCCAATGGATCAAAGTAGTATTCCACTCAAAGAGCCATCATAGTGTCCAAAGAACACCGAAAAACATTTCTCTCTTCATGAAGTTGATCAAAAACAACTCCAACACCTTCGCAAACGTGCTAACACCACCATGTGTAAACCGTCATGTGCTCGTGTGTTAGTATTTTCACAATTAATTTTTCAAGGCGTTATTAGCTCTATCCAAATGCATATGCTCAATGAAATGTCACCTAGAGGCACATGTAGGACTAGAATTGATACGACAATTCCCCTCTTTATAGTACGGCTATGTATCCTATGTTATTCACACCCTCTATGGTGTCTTGGATGTAAAATAAAAATCCCTACATGATACCTTTGCCTTGAGCATCCATGATTTGGCTTTGCATCTTCATCCAACTCCATCACCATGGTAAGCACTTCATCATCCACACTTGATCATCATGCTTCACCATGCTATGTGCTAATCATTCTTTGCTACATACAATCTTAAGCACATGATTAGCATCTGGGCATTGTCACTAATTACCAACACCAAACATAGAGCTTTCACTCGCTTCCTCCTGGGTTTCTTTGCTTCCTCCTTGTCATCCTCTTTTTTCTGCCTGTCGGCCCAGATTTGGTGTTGTGCTGCAGTCTTGTTCTCCAGAATGGCATTCAAGTGCTTCATGCTGCTCTGCATTTGATGAAGTGCTGGGCTTTTGGACTTCTTGCTAGGACTGGTACCAGCGCTGTGAGTGCTCATACTGGTGAAGCTCCTCATGCTGCCACTACTGTGTGGAGTGCTGTGTGGAGTGCCGTTGTCGCCATCTTCGTCTTCGTCACTGCAAATGTACTGTGGCCCATTGCGGCTGCCAGGAACGTATGAGCTCTCCCCTATGACTGCTACGCCTTGGAACATCTTGTCCATTTCTAGGAGGTAGTCAGGAATCCCATCCTTCAGCTTCAGGCACTCCTTGTCCTAGAAGGTACCAAAGAGGTTATCAGAAAGCGTACGAAGATTACTTAGGAGTTGTGTACAGCTAAGAATAAGGTGTACCTTGCTGTTCTCTTCCCACCATTCATCAGAAGCATTGACAGAACCATCAGCAGAATGGCCCAATCCTGTGCTCTTGTGCTGGAGCTTCCGTACGGCTGACTATTCCTTCTTCAGCTCTCGGACCTTACTACCAAAGGTTACGTTGTCATGAACCAACTCTGTTGCTTGAAAGTATTGCTCTGTGATATTTTTCCACCCCCACTTGCTCATCTGACCCCTATTGCAGTAGCCGAGGTCAATCTGGTAAGGACTCCACTTTGCTTTGTCAAGCCTGTTCTAAAATAATGCATAACCTAATTGTCTTAATAACCAATTAGAGTTATATGGAAACTGGAACTGAAATTAAGGCACAACAACTCAGCATGGAACAAAAACTGATACTGAAATTAAAGCACACCATACATAAGCCTATTCTGAAATAATGCATAACCTAATGGTCCATTGTCAGTAGCAGTTTAAAATATGCATTTCATTTGAGTAAAACTGAATGGCTATTCAAAGTGGTATTAATAAGTATCTTGTCACATTTTAAAATAAGCATTCCATGTGACAAGTAAAAAAGTTGCAATGTCAATTTGACAACCGCATGAACAGGGCATGAGGAACAGGGCATGCATACCACCAACACCATGACAATTTGAGAAAAACTAGACATGCATGTTGATGGGAATCGATGTATACCGGGACTTGAGGAGGATGCATCTCGTCGTTGGCAGTTTGTTCCTGGCGGCGACGTGCACCGCGGCCCCTAGAACCGCCAGCGTCGCCGGATGCGGAGCCACGTTGACGAGGAGGGACGCGCCCGGCACCACCGCTACCAGAGGCCCCGCGAGGCGGGCGTAGGCCCAGGGAACCCCTGCCGCTGTGTGAAGGCACGCGCAAGGGAGGGGGCAAAACTGCCGCTTTTGCCATCTTGAGCCCCGGACTGCAGGTTGCCCTGGTAGGCGTGCATGTCCGCCCAGGACTAGCTGGCGTTGAGGTCGAGTGAATCCAGCCTTAGTTGGCTAGGGGTGGGGTTGCTCGAAGACGGGAAGCCGGGAGGCGGCGCGCCGACGGAGGTGTACGCACCGGAGGCGGATAACGCCGGCGGCTGGGACAGGAAGTCCCTGGTGTGGCCGCCGTCGCCGTAGCTGGAGTTGAAGCCGCCGCCGAAGTCGGAGGTGTACCGTCGTCGTTGAACTGGTGGCCGTCGTTGCCGTCCCCGTTGAACCCCTCCATAGCGCACGATGGGTACAGGGACGCCGGATCTGGAAGAGGATGGGGTGGATCTCGCTCAGGATGGCGCGCATCTGGCGTAGGAGAGAGCAGCGGCGGTGGTCTATGGCGTCTGCTGCGGCTAGGGTTTCCAAGGCGGGAGGAGCTGGAGCTAGTGAAAGGATAAGGGAGAGGGAGAGGGAGTGCGGTGGGTGAAAGGGATAAGGGAGAGCCAGGGGTATTTTTGTCCAGCACGGATACCAATGCACTAACAGGCCGAAATTTTTTGCGGGCCGAATTTCAACTGCACAGGTGCAAAAATTTTCAACATGCCCGTTTAGATACCAAATTTTAGAAGTTACTCCCTCCGTCCACAAATATTTGCACGTTTAGGTTTCAAATTTTTTCCACAAATATGTGCACACATAGGCTGTCACATCATAGAAGTACTGGCCACCATCAGCGATTTTACCAGCACGTGGGGAACAAAAAAATAAAAAAACAATTTGTCAAGAGAAAAAATGAAAAAAAAAAATCGACGGAGCCTCCAGAAGCTACCCGTTCGTTCAGTTCACGGATCCGTTTTCACCCTCTCGCCAGATGCCTGGTCTCTGCCAGCGCCGGCGTCATGTTTCTTTGATGTTTTTTTTGGTGAAGCTTCAAGGACGATCAAGTTGAACCGAGAGGTGTCCATAGTTTATAGGGGCAAAAAGGTCATTTTTCATCTGTCTTGGTTTGCGTGCTTAGACCTAGAAATGCAAATATTTGTGGACGGAGGGAGTAGTTTTTTTTTGCAATTTTGCCCCAATCTAAACATAGCCTAGGTGAGTCAAGGACACGCACGGCGGAGGCCGGAGGGAATCGCCAGGTGGTCAGGTCACTAGGTCAGGGTCAAAGGCTCAAAGCAACGGCAAATGGTCAGGCTCTTCGTCGTGCACCTTCCACTACCACGACTGCAATGCAACTATGCAAGCGGCGTGTCCGCGAGCGCGCTGCAGTGGCAGACAGCTAGCACCTAGCTGGCCCGCGTTGGCTTTCTCGTGTGCCATCGCCGTCGTTTGCCGTGCCGGGGGACTCCGATCTACTCCCCCATTGCAAAAAAGAGTGTCGTTTTTTACTTTCAGATATCTTATTTGATTATCCGTCTTATTCAAATTTTTATATAAATATCATCTATTTTGTTATGAATTATTTTATCATCAGAGATATTTTAATAATGATTAATTTATTTTATAATTTACACAAAATTTTTGAATAAGATGATCGGTCAAACACGATGTTTGAAAGTAAAAAACATCGCTCTTTTTGAGACGGAGGGAGTACCTCTGACGATTGCTTGTGACGACTGATGCACGCGTGACGAGTCGAGGAGTCGCCGTTGCCTGTTGGATTTGGCCGCGACGATGATGTTGAGCTAGCAAGCCGGCTTCTTCTCGTTCCTTAGTGGCCTCTCCCACGCCACCCTCTCTTCTCCGAGCCACCCGGCCGCAGCTAGCGGTGCAGAGCTGATGAGTGCCTGCCGGCAACACTGCTCTCCTCTCTGGTGAGTGGCCGGTGAGTTAGTCGTCGTCGTCGTCGTGCGTGCGCTCAGCTCGTGCCATCCAGTCCCACCATCGACGTCTAGCCGGAGTAGTGCCGCCGGCCGGACGAGTGGACGACCCACTCTTGTCCGTCGAGCGCAGCGGAAAACGTGAAGCAAGCACTACTCCAAAGCCATCGAACCTGTTTTTCATGCAGGCTCGTCGTCGTCGACGGACTGGTGACGTGTACGATTGGAGATCGGGCATGTTTTTCATGGCCGTGCAGTGGCAGTGGCACGCGTTCGTCAAGGGGAAATCTAACTAAACGATCGGGCTCGGTGCACACTAATTTTTTTCGCCCGTCCAATCTCTGCATTTCTTTCTTTATCCGTGAGCGTCGTCCAATCTCTGCATTTATTTCTTAATTTATATCCGTGTGAACAAAGTGGAGGTCCATCTCCACACATTTGGTGCTACACCGGCCGCATAAATAGTCTGGTAAATGATGTCACTAATAACATTATCTATATCTATATACCTAATAATAAAGAGGTAAAATTTCAAATTCTTTTTTTCGTCCATCCATTCTTTTCTTTCTCTAACTACCGAACAATGAAAAGTTAACTACCGGTAGTCGAGAGTTTCTTCCATCTAGACTTATATGACCCTAAATAGTTAGGACAAATAGATCTATCCAAGTATGAATAAACTGAATAGGAATAGAAATCATAATTCAAATAGAAAATAACGATAATACGGAGTATGATTCTTATTCATATTGGTTTCAGTCACAAAAATCAAGTTTAAACTCCAGTTCGGAACTCGGATTTTTTCACGACCCAAAATCCTGTCTGTGATGTGCTCCTCCCCTCCATAAATACGTAAGCAAAATACCATCATATCATTATATTATTATATTATATATACAAACACCTTGTTACTAATCTAAGTTAAAAAACAACTAGGACTCGGACATGGCAATGCAACGTGTTGGACTGACTTGGATGATGATGAGATGACTTGACCATGCACCATACTACATGCGTGCCACGGCCACGGTTGGTTGACACTAACCAACCCGCTCCTTATAATTAATTAATTTACTACTCCCTCCATCCCAAATTATAAGACGTTTGACTTTTTTGACACCAAATTTAACCACTCGTCTTATTCAAAAATTTGTGCAAAATATTAATTTTTTTATCGTGGCTTGGTATATTAATAAAAGTTCCTCAAGAATGACTTAAATTTGACTATGTTTGTACAAATTTTTTGAACAAGACGAGTGGTCAAACTTGGGATCAAAAAAGTCAAACGTCTTATGATTTGGGATGGAGGGAGTATTATTATTGTTGTTGTCGTCGTCGTCCTAACCTGGAGAAAATAAACAAACCTGGAGAAAATAAACAAAAAATTGATTTCAACGCTTGTTTCAATTACAATATATTATTATTTGGTAAAGAAACAATATTACCTTAGAGGCACTGTAAATACAAATCTAGTGATGTAAGTTTTATATCCTACTAAACTTGTACATAATTTGACTAGTTGTTGATCATAGTTTGTAAAATTTGACCAATTCATTAAGAAGATATATATGAAAGAGGGTGTAGTGACTCCGGTGAGAGATGCCAAGATGGTGCGGCGGGGAGGGCGTGCTAGCTAGGATGGCATAGCGGCGGCGGTGGGGGAGGGGATGACGTGGAGGCGGCAGGAGAGTGCTCGTGGAGGCGCTGGTGAGCGCGAGGTAGCATGGATGAGGTGGAGGTGGCGATGAGCGTGAGTGCGTATGGTGGAGGCATGAGGGGGATGAGAATCACGAGATAAGGTGGTGAGAAAAAACAAAAATAAGAGAGGAGAAATACAAGGAAAAAGGCTAGAGCTCTGTCAAGCGAGCCTAAGGAGATATGGTGATCCGTGTCCTTGCCTCTGCCGAGCTTCTACTTACCTTCGTTCCAAACGCGTGGCATTATCAGCTCTGGCAAAATGGCTTGTAGTTCTGGCCCTGTAACTGCAACATGTGGCAGAACCGCCTAATCTAATGTCCTCCTAAGAGTACTCGTCTTCCATTAGACACAAGTACCTAAGGGAGCGCACTAAAATCTACGGTTCCATCGAGTACACCACAAGAGAGAACTCGAAAATCCACATTTTTACATCAGGATCGTAAATGAGAGATAAAGCTTACAACATCTTTGCCATTTCTTATATCACTTTTAGTACAACCGCAGAGTAATTTATCATTTGATAATAACAGCGGAATATAAAATGTTATCAGAGTTTCAACGGACTAGAAATCATTAATGCCAAGTTAAACATTATCATGAAGAACATTAGTATGCATGAAATGATAACAAGTTATGAGTCTTTCTTTTGGAAAACATTCTTGGTGGAAGTGTTAATTAAACTCTATGTCCGCACGTAAGGAAATCCTCGTTGAGCCTACCAGAAGGTTTCCACACACAAGTGTCAGCTCCAGTTGTTCTTGTCACCTGCAACAGGGTATAACAAATCCTGAGTACTCAATTGTACTCCGCAAGATTTACCCGTCAGAAAGAAAGAAAAGACTCCAAGGATATGCAAGGCTATCTGGCTGGTGGATTATTGCAACTGTAGGAAGCATTACTAAAGGTGCATTCTTATATTCAATTTTTATTAGCAGTCATTAGTAGTTCATTAACCAACAATTCTAGGTAAGCACCTGTTCTACTTTCAAGCAAGAGTTGAGCAATTAGAACCATTTTTCCATCTTTTATTTTTCAGTTCTTACTACGGTGCTAGATAGTAGCCAAGTCATACCATCACGCAGAAACGACAATTCGCGAATCAATGTAGCCCAGCTGGGTACCCCGAAAAACACACGCCTCGCTGGTACCCTAGGCACAAACAAGACCAACTCATTCCACTCCTGTCGAGGGGTCCAGGTCCCCGTCCAAACGGGGACTCCAAGCTCCCAACACTACAGGCCCGGCCTCAGTATGGTGCTTATGCCTCCACCTATTTTCCACCCCTAACAGTAGGTCCGGAAAGAGCCAGAACCTACGACAAGAGAGTAACGAGCCTTCCCGCTCCCATAAGCAAGTATGTGCTCGAGATAATAAGTCTGTGACTTGACTTGTGTCCAATGCAACAGACGGTCCTCAATCGACACAGGCAGGACAAATGCAACCAGAGCCTCGCTCGGATTACCTAACCAAGTCCACATCCAAATCCAAAGTCCGGTCCCGCCCGGTCTCCATTATAATTCATATATATTTCATGTGATAGTAATATGATAATAATAACAATAATAATATTTTTCCTATCTCTCACAAGTGACAGGTAATCACTCGACTTCTACTGGAATCCTATAGCATAACAAACTGTACGATCCTATCATTCTAGTAAGACTCGTAGGATATATATATATATATGTATATATATATATATATACATATACATATATATATATATATATATACATATATATATATATATATATATGTATATGTATATATATATATATATATATATATATATATATATATATATATATAACTATTACCCTACAGCTGGCTACAAAATAACTTATTCTGTAGCTACTTTGAGTTACGATAATTGCTATGCTAATTTATGAGATTATAGTAACTCCTTACTATGTGATTTACTATAACATTATGATAAATATCCCCATGTGTTATAGTAATTCAACTATCATAAATATATAGTAACACTGTCGTAAATTAGTATATAAAATTATCGTAAATAGATGTGTCTACAAAATAACTTATTTTGTTGCTAGCTATAGAGTATACTCCTAAGTAAAACATGCATAAACAAGATATTAAAAGACGGAAGAACGAGTTCGAGCTGAGCCATGGCAACAGGTAGGCAGAGATGGAGTCACGTGCAGTCGTCGCCGGCTACAGGCTTGAGGAGACAATGGCAGCGTGGCTGCGCCGGTGCGAGGAGGCGTTGGCGCGGCGTGCAGAGGTGCAGGGGCGTGGACACCGGGATGCCAAGCGGGGCTGGAGGCAAGGAACAAAGGAGCTATTGCGGCTTGTATGGCTCGGCTGCTGGTGGTATAAAGAGCTCCACTGTTGATTGCTCAGCCGCTGGTATTAAAGAGGGCACAGGCCGCACGGCTGCTTGTGCTCTTGGGCCTGGTTTAGATACCCAAATTCACCTCCAAATTCCACTATGCAAAAAGAAGATTTCCTGTCACATCAAAATATCGTCACATATATGGAGTACTAAATGTAGATGAAATCAAAAACTAATTGCACAGTTTTGTTGTACTTTGCGAGACGAATATTTTAAGCCTAATTAATCAATATTTGGACAATTATTATCAAATAAAAACAAAATTGCTACAGTGTGACGAGACATCTACTGTGCAAAGTTTGGATCCCAAATTTGGGATCTAAACAAGGCCTTGATAAAATTCGGAGCAAGTCATCTGCGTGCTCAGCGAGCAAGCACACATGCAGGAGGCGCAATCAATTTTCATCAAGACGGAAGACCAAGAAACTATCCGTGCATGCACTGTCCTCTCTTCCTTCTCTCATGCTTGGGCAGCTTGGAACGATGCTACATGCAGGTGCTGGTATAGGATACTTAATATAATTGCATTTCCTACTTAGTTCCTTATTTATTTTTCTGTAGAAAAACGGCAAGGTGATTGAGGCACATGCTCCCTGCTCGGAAACACAGCCAAGCTGAGCACGGTGCTCGGCCAGCCGCCAGCGTAGTCATGCATGGCTGGCACGTTCCGCGTGCTCGCTGGACACGGCGCGGCACAAGACCGGTCAGCGATCGGAGAAGGCAGAGACGTGGGTAGCGGGTTCACCTATGCTCGGCAAGGCCAAACTTTTTGGCTGGGCAGCAAGGGCGGCAAGGCAGCAGCCTAATCTGCTTAGGGCAGTCACAACGGTGCATTGATGATGGTTTCCATCCTCATTAAATGACTTGCCACGTAGGCAAAATGTTGACATGGCAACGTAATTAATGAAGAAAGAGAGCAAAAATCATAGAAATAGTTTCTTCATGAAGAAATCAGGTCTACCCTTGACCCAATGCACCAAGAAACCATGAAATCATCATTGGGGAGAAACCACCAGTTTCTAGGGAGCTCGTGTCGTACTCTCATTGGAGGAAGAAGATAGAGTTGGGAGGAGAAAGAGAAAATAATTATTACTCATAGAAACTATGGGTTGAAAAGCAGTACATTTTTGGTGCGGTATCCTATGTTATAGAAACTACTAGTTTCTTTCATTGGGACTGCCCTTAGCCCGCGCAGCACGCGCACGGGAACGACCGACCGCAGCAGCTCGTATAAATTCATGTGCCATCCATAAATGGCAAGCTATAGGTTGCAGGCATCTCACCCTGTGCTAGCTGCCCACGATGCTTTCCTCTACACAAAGTCTTCTTCTCCACAGGCTTAGCCCACTGAGCACGCCGCTCATTCACTACCCACGGTCTTCTCCATTAATTCCTTGGACCAAAGACCCACTCAGTCCAAGTCCATCATGAGGAATCCACCAGCCCAATTGACACGTCGAAGGACCAAAGACCACCCAATTCCTCCATCACGTACACACACAGCACCAGCCATGCAAACTCCATCACGTGAACACCATGCAATAATCATCTCCCTTAATCACCCTCCATGGGATTAATTAGTGGCCACCTTGCAAAAGTTATATCTCCACCATACGACCTCCGACTCCATCACTTCTTCTTTCTAAATTCATTTAAAATCAAGACCTATCCTTCCATACCATTTTGCACATGACTAACTACGTAATAGCAGAAATCATAGTGATAAGCTTGATAATTTAAACTTGCTATGTAAGAGTAATTACTATATGCTTTAGACAGTATATTTGTCACTAAATAGTTGTATTTAAAATAGGATATCATCTTAGCACAACCACTGTTGGATATAAGCAAACTATGATATTTGCTTCCACTTGACAAACACGACACTATGTACGAATCATCAACTCACAATATAAAGTTTGTATATTTATTTAAATATTAGTTGTTAATACTTTTAGCTAAGCCCCTACAACAAGCACTAAAACATAGCACAGACACATTTAAGTTAACGCGCCTAAAAGCATAGCATACACCACAGGAATACAGAGTGTGCACGACCAGGGGTGAGGTAGGTGAGGTGAGCGGTTGAGATCGCTTGCTACAGGGCGGGGCAAGGTGATAAGGGAAGCAGGGTGCAGCCTTGTGCGTGGCTCGACAATACACGCACACGCCGTAAAGCGAGGGTGACCACACCTAGCTTGGCGCTCAGCCGGCCGACCCCAGGGCTGGCCAGCGGGGCATGACCACGGCGCCAGCACACCCGCGCGCACGTTGACCGTGGCCACGGGGCCAAATAGCAGAAACGGTGACAAGCATGCTTTTTAAAGCGAAGCAAAGACATCTAACAATCACGACTGAGGTTCAACTAATTCCCCTATTCTAAAGATAACCATACCAGCTATCTAGCAGAGCAATCACCATGACTAGAGAGCAATTAGATAGGGAGATAAAAGAATGCCAACATGAGTTCGTCACGCTGAACGCCAGTTCGCGAACCGAGCACTGAGTCATGGTCCATGGCGCATTCTAAGGAGGTTTGGGCAATTTGTAAGAGGCAACGTGACACCCAACACCACTACAACATATAATATGCTTAAGTACCCTCCTAGAAGCAATCAACAGCATAATAACATGCCGCTAGCGTTGAATCATTTTTGTTAGAAATTACATATCAAAATAGCATTGTCTACGACTCTTCCATACTTAGAAAAATCAAGGCTGCAGCTAGAACCTACAGCCCTTAGCACTTTGGCCCAAATTTTTAAGAGGTGTAAACCTTGCCGATTTCAACTAACTAACAAAGCATGACATAGTCCATACTTCCTACTAGCTTATAGAAACAAAATATGTAGATATTATTTTATTATTTTGCATGCTATAATTCACCAAAAAGGATACTTTTTAAACATGAGTTATCTGACACTTGTGTTTATAGAATTTGTTTTCGTGCTAAATGATCCAAACGACTTATTCTATTTTTCTTATTAGGATCACATTAGCATATTTCCACCTAAAATAAACTAACTTACAATACTCATATAGTTTTTCCTAACTACAGAAGTGAGTCATATAAGATTCGGGTATCATTTCATGTGTAATTAAAATTTTAAAACCCGAGAACTTGTTTTGTTAATTCTTTTTGAGCCTTAATCTAGGTGCTAAGCAAGATCATAACACCAAGGGTGTTACACAACACCATCAATTTGATCTTTTACCTTTTCTAGTTTATGTTTTAGTGTTTCTTGACAGATCGAGTGTATGCATGTTATGAGTTCTAACATATTGGGCCTGTTTGCTTGGCTCCTAGGCACCTTTGCCTTGGGTGGGCATAGTAGCGGAAAAAAATTATACGACACCGTCGCATACTGCCTTGTGTGCGACACCATCTGCTTTTTTTTTTTACGCGTGCCCACCTGTCAAAACGACAATCAGCCCCGCGTGATCGAGCCGATGGGCCTGAGCCCATGCCGCTTCTGTGATGGTTATTTTTCTTGAAGCACTCGATCGAGCGAGCAGGACACGTGTCACGCGATTAGATGGTGTCGCACGCTTGCGCTGTGCGTTGGTGTCGCATAGAATTTTTTCCCTGTATTAACCACCTAGGCATTCGGTTTAAATTGGACACCTAGGGCCAAGGTCTCGCTACCTTGCAGGCCTCGCGTTGCGTGTTGGCTTCGCAGCCTCCTAAGTAACCACCTAGACATTACTTAGGAGGCTGCGAAGCTAACACACCCAATAATGTGCTGATATGTTTGACTTGAGAAGAGATAACATGCCAATATGGTTCTCTTTGTTAATACATTTTCGAGCGGTGATTGGTTCTAGTATATTTCAATTGTTTTTTTATAAGTCGACGGAGGGGAGAGGATCCCACCTGATTCATCATTGAATTATGTAGCCATTGGACTAGATGCGTTCAAAATAAAGTATATGCAGGTGTGCGCCAAGCACAAATTCAAACACAAACACAAGCAATTGTGACACAATTAATTGTGATATGATCAACAATCTTGTTGGTCTTTATTTCTCCCCGTGCCTCCGGATATATGCATGCCTTGCTTCAACCACCGCTAGGGAGCTTCCAAACTAAAGAGTGGTTGGCCAAATATTTGTAGACAGTACGTATATGGTCTCCTCATCCTCTGTTTTGTATTCATATACTTAGTATTCTTGCCGCGTCCCGTAGAGAGCATGCACCGCGTTTTAATAAGACTATATATATGATGATGATCAATTAATTGAGGGAAATGCTTCATCTTTACAGCCGAGTTAAGATGGTATACATCTAGCTCTTGCGTTGAAACGTACTCCCTCGGCTTCAGAATATATCATTTTTATCTTAAAAAAAAGAATATATCATTTTTGTTTTGTGCTAAGTTAGAAGACCTAGTTTATGTAAAAGATCTATGGACAATATCGTAATACCAAATAAATAAAGTATCAAAACATATTTTTTCTGGTATATTTTTTATAATACTAATTTGTTATAATAGATGCTGGTATATTTTTTCTGCAGACTTTGTAATTTTAGAGAAATTAGATTCATGAGAAAACTAAAGCAATTTATAGTTTATTACGTTTGGAGACATTACACGAGGCGAGATCAATAATATATTGCAAATATTCCAATTGTGATGCTGACGGGACAACAGTTCCATCTCTTTTTTTTTTGCCCGGCAACCAACTCCGGTTGCTATAAAACGACCAGCAGCTCGCTCCACAGCATGCACCACATCACCAGCGCTAGCACGAACAAGATCGTACCCCGTGCACAGCCTCTGCCTCTCCCTCTGCCCTCTGCCGTGCGTGCTCGCATCCGATCATTCGCGCGCTCCGGCCGATAGATGGCGTCGTTACTGCCTCCGTTCACGGTGCGCCGCGGGGAGCCGGTGTTGGTGCGGCCGTCGGCGCCGACTCCGCGGGAGACGAAGCTGCTGTCCGACATCGACGACGCCGAGGGCATGCGGTTCTACAGCTCCGGCATCCACCTGTACCGCGCCAACCCGGCCAAGGCGGGGCAGGACCCGGCCAGGGTCGTCCGCGAAGCGCTGGCCAGGGCACTCGTCCCCTACTACCCGCTCGCTGGCCGCCTCCGCGAGGAGACAGGGAGGAAGCTCGTCGTCGACTGCGCCGCGCAGGGCGTCATGTTCGCCGAGGCCGACGCTGACCTCACCGCCGACGACTTCGGGGACGTCAAGTGCCCGCCGTTCCCGTGCTTCGAGCAGTTCATACTCGAGAGCACCACCGTCGCCGGCGTCGAGCCCGTCGTCGACCGCCCGTTGCTCTACGTCCAGGTGACGAGGCTCAAGTGCGGAGGCTTCATCTTCGGGCAGCGGATCTGCCACTGCGTGGTGGACGCGCCGGGTGCCATGCAGTTCGAGAAGGCCATCTGCGTGTTCGCGCGCAGCGCCGGCGCCACCGACGCGCTGCCGTCGGTGACACCGGCGTGGGGCAGGGAGATGTTCATGGCGCGTCAGCCGCCGCGGCCGTCGTACCCGCACCTCGAGTACCGCGAGCCGGCGGGTGGGGCCGAGCCCGACAAGATGATGACGACTCCCCCGGGCGACATGGTGCGCGTGCCCTTCTTCTTCGGGCCCCGGGAGATCGCGTGGCTGCGCCAGCGCGCGCCGCCCGGCATGCGCTGCTCCCGCTTCGAACTCGTCGCCGCGTGCATCTGGCGTAGCCGGGCCGCGGCGCTGGAGTACGCGCCGGACGAGGAGGTGCGCCTATCTTTCATCGTGAACGTGCGCGGGAGGCCCGAGATCCCTCTCCCCGAGGGCTTCTACGGGAACGCCTTCGCCTACTCCGTCGCGTCGGCCACCGCTGGGGAGCTCTGCGGCGGGGACCTCGGGTTCGCGCTGGACCTGGTGAAGAAGGCCAAGTCGGCGGTGACCTACGACTACCTGTTGTCGGTGGCGGACCTGATGGTGCTCACAGGGCGGCCGTTGTTCGCGCTGTCCAGGACGTACATCGTGTCGGACATCAGCCACGCCGGGTTCAAGAGCGTCGACTTCGGGTGGGGAGAGGCCGTCTACGGCGGGCCGGCCAAGGGCGGCGAAGGGCCGCTCCCCGGCGTCACCAACTACTTCTCGCGGGCCAAGAACGGCAAGGGGGAGGAGTGCATCGTGGTGCCCATCTGCCTGCCCAAGGACGCCATGGAGAAGTTTCTGCTCGAGGTGGAAGGCCTCACCGCGGAGCTCTAGGCTTCGTGCCTTCGTTCCGGTGTGTGTGCATGGCATTGGCATGATATATAAGCCTACCACAACTAGTTGATGTTGATCGTCACATGCAGCGTACATGCATTATTTATTTATTATTTATATATGTGTATTATTTTTCAAAAAAAAAACGTGTGTATTCATCCATCATCCTTACTCCGTGGATTTTATGCAAGCAAGGAAACATGGTGTTGTACCTTGTGCCACTCCGTGTTTCCGTCCGTGATTATATGTTGCACGGATACTTCTAAGAGGTGCTGTATCCGTATCCGATACGTATTGGATACCGATACTCCTTGGATACACGTTGGATACGTATCCCAGCCGCACTAAAAAAACTGAATACTTTATGGTTGGGATACTCGTATCCGATACGGTTGTGTCAACATAGATACTGCCAAAAACTAAAAAATAGCCTATGTAGCTTAACTATCACGAAAAGCAATTAACTTTTCTATCCCCGTATCGTTACCTAGCTGCCATAATACGTGATTCCCTCAGGTCAGACGTAAGATTGAATCCCTTTTACCTAAAAGAGGTCGTTGAGGTTTGAGGAGAGATTAGGCATCCAAATAACTTCTTTTACGCAAGTTTCTTGTTTTTTGATTTTTTTACTTTTTGTATCAAATAATGTGTTGCATAATTTACTTTGAAACTGCTAAATTTTAAGTTAAAACTTGCTAGATAACTACTTTTAGCTTGTAATTCATATATATAATAATTATTATATTAAAACATATTAGGCGTATCACCGTGTCGGTGTTTTTCGAGAGATGGCGCATCCGCATGTCCGATACGTATCGTATCCGATACTCGTATCCATATCTAGACAACATAGCTTATAAACTCTAATAGATGAAGTATAACGGTAAATCTACATCGTGCTCAGGTGTTTTTAAGGCTCGGCGCGCTCGATCTAATTGCCGTTGGATCCTCCCTCTCAACGGCGGTGATATCGTCGAAGCCTTCCAAGCTGTCGTGGTGGGCTTGTCGAGCGCCTCGATCCGAACCAGTTCCTCTAACTTTAACTACAACTGCGTCCTAGGACATACCTACGCCCGATGCCCTGTAAGCCTTTTTGACGTGGGATAAAGAGAATGCATTTTTACTGGGATAAGACCATCTTCTCCTCTCTCTATATATACATGTGCTATTCTACACTCTAGGTGTAGAATACTATTCTACACCGAGCTGTTATACTGAACAAAAAATCAGTAATGTTCAGTAGTCTGTTTCAGTATTATTCAGTATTTAGTAGTACTGTGCGTAGTACTGACTGATACTGAACACGGTTAGGTCAGTTTTGGCTTGTGGTGTAGAATATTATTCTACACCTAGGGTGTAGTATATATATATATATATATATATATATATATATATATATATATATATATATATATATATATATATATGCAAAATTTTTCACCTCCTAATTTTTGGTTTGGTCCGGTCATCTCTTAACTAACTTTGTGAAGAAGGCTAAGTCGGCGGTGACCTACGACTACCTGCTGTCGGTGGCGGACCTGATGGTGCTCACGGGACGGCCGCTGTTCAAGCTATCCAGGACGTACATCGTGTCGGACGTCAGCCACGCCGGGTTCAAGAGCGTCGACTTCGGGTGGGGGGAGGCCGTCTACGGCGGGCCGGCCAAGGGCGGCGAAGGGCCGCTCCCCGGTGTCGCCAACTACTTCTCGCGGGCCAAGAACGGCAAGGGGGAGGAGTGCATCGCGGTGCCCATCTGCCTGCCCAAGGACGCCATGGAGAAGTTTCTGCTCGAGGTGGAAGGCCTCACCGCCGAGCTCTAGGCTTCGTGCCTTCGTTCCGGTGTGTGTGCATGGCATTGGCATGATATATAAGCCTACCACAACTAGTTGGTGTTGATCGTCACATGCAGCGTACATGCATTATTTATTTATTATTTATATATGTGTATTATTTTTCGAAAAAAATATACGTGTGTATTCATCCATCATCCTTACTTTGTACCTTGTGCCACTCCGTGTCTCTGCCCGTGAAACTCTTAGATGAAGTATAACGGTAAATCTACATCGCACTCAGGTGTTTTTAATGCCCGGCGCGCTCGATCTAATTGCCGTCGGATCCTCCCTCTCAACGACGGTGATATCATCGAAGCCTTCCAAGCTGTCGTGGTCGGCCTGTCGAGTGTCGAGCGCCTCGATCCGAACCACCTCCTCTAACTTTAACAACAACTGCGCCCTTTGTTCCTGATCGAGCGGTACGAAGCAAATAGGCAAAGAACAAGCACAGACGTTGGTTCGTAAGCTTTTTGATGTGGGAGAGAGAACGCATTTTTAGTGGGATAACACCACCTTCCTCTCTCTCTATATATACACACGCGAGAGAATCATGTTCGATTGGTTCCCATCTATTCAATCAAACAAAAAAAAAACATCTACAAACTTCTTTTACCCCTCTTTCTTCACCCCCTCCTTTTGTTCGGCAAGTCTCTCAGCGAGATTTGTTGGCATCCTGACGGCCGTGCTGGTCTTAGAAGATCCTCCACGTGCTCCTCCCTAATAGGTTTTCCCGAAGGAAGTTCGGGAGCTTTTTCAGCCAAGAACGGGCTCTGCATCGGCTTAACCGGTCTCTAGATCAATTTGATCAATTACGCTGTGTTCTTGCTATATTGCACATTATTTGCAATCTCTTAGGCATCCAGGACCCTGCTAGTGCGTGATTCGAACGACCGCCAACATCAACACACTTTATGGCGGCTCCGTTGGGAAAAGCAAAGTGAATCAAGAACCAATCTACTAGCGCCATGGGGAGCAAAGATGGAGCTGCCACGGAGAAGGGCGACAAGACCAGCCCCTTCAATGAGGTCAACATCGGCTCTGTTCATTCGGCTTATAATCCGTCTTTTTCAGCTTGTTTTTTCAGCCGGAACAATATTTTTCTCTCACAACAAATCAGCCAACAGTGTTTTTCAGCCGGCTTATCAGCACAACCGAACGGCTCCATCATCTTCCCACAGGCCATGGACAAGCTTTCCGATGAGTTATGCCAAAAGCTTCAAGCCAAGCTCGATGCCGATATCAAGGCTTCCTTGGAGAGTTGTACCAAGAATCGGCACGACAAGATTACTCAGTTCCGCGAGCCTGTCTACGGCGGCACCACGTCTTTCAGAGGCTAACGATAAGGCTAAGTATGATGAAGAGGTAAAAACCAATGATTCTTATCTTACCCATGCCAATTATGCTCAGATGTTGATAGATGAAAGGAAACTGCATACTAATAATCTTCAGCATCTTGCTAATCTACTCAATGCACACATGATAAGACAGAGGGCAAGGCAACCAATTGTGATCAATCGGGTGCTATGCAACTACCCCAATTTGGTATGCCTATGAATTTTTATGAGAATCAGATCTCTCAGTCAGCAGCTCTAGTAGGCTTCAATCGGCTCCTTCGACGCCTGAAACCAATATTGAGCTAGCACATCGACACATATAGACGCTGGTGCCCAAAATTCAGGCCGTATCCTTTGAACCGATCATGAGGCAGCAACAAATAGAGCTTGGGGGGGCATAATATTTTACCTAACCCACTAAAGCCACCAAGCCAAATTCCTATGTTTAGTGGTGCTCCCAATGCTCCCATTACCGATTTTAATGAAGCTTTAAATCGGTTTAAAGAAGATTTATCTAGATCTCTTGAGAGTAGCTTGGGTGTACAAATTAAACCTAATAGGAATGCATATCATAAGTTGTACCCTTCTTCATGAAAGCACCTTATGGATGGAAGGTATCGGATTTTCATAAAAGGGATGGAGTCACGTAGGAAGTATTATATCTACAATCGCACCACCTGGGCTTGCTAGTAATAACTATGCTCCGTAGTGTGGTAGAGATTGGAGAAGACCGAGAGAGCTCGTTGTCAAACCAGTTTCAGTGGAAGTTTCGTGGCATTAAATAGACTAACATGACATGAATGCCATGGAATAAAATGAGTTTGATAGCGGTGAAACTCATCTACAATGTTTTTTGAAAACATGCAGACTTGAAAACTAAGATATGAACCCCTAGTGAGACTAACTTAAAAAATAGATAACTAACTAGAAAATGGGCTCATAGGATTTTGTTTCTCGAGAGAGGTGAAGA
Source organism: Saccharum spontaneum (assembly GCA_022457205.1). Lineage (NCBI taxonomy): Eukaryota > Viridiplantae > Streptophyta > Magnoliopsida > Poales > Poaceae > Saccharum > Saccharum spontaneum. Next base: position 56,913,696 of record CM039618.1, read on the forward strand.
GCGATAGACAAACTATATAAATGAGTTTTTTATGGGCTAAACTCTACTTTATGATGTGAGAGCCCTGCCAAAAGGGCCCAAGAGTTGTAGCTAGAAATCTTCTAGTTTTAACAATCACTACCACTTCCAAAGTTTGCATTCCGTCGGGCATTCGCACGGGTCCCTGCTGCGTTTACAAAGCTTTTGCTCACAAGTCACACATAGCTTTTTTTTTCTTGATTTTTTTTGAGGGGACACAGCTTTTTCTTGATGAGGGGCAGCCCAGACCAGAAACGATGTGAGAGCCCGTGGACCATGGGCCGTGGGCCGTGGAATGTTGGTTGCACACGTAGGTGCCGAGGTCCGAGGAAAAGGGGCAGAGAATCGCCAGGTGTTCTGAGGCATTGTTTAGGCACCGTTTAGATGCCAAAAATTTTGCCAAATTTTTCAGATTCTCCGTCACATCGAATCTTTGAACGCATGCATGAAGCATTAAATATAGATAAAAAATAAAACTAATTACACAGTTTAGACGAAATGGACGAGACAAATCTTTTAAACCTAATTAGACCATGATTGGACAATATTTGCCAAATAATAACGAAACTGCTACAGTAACGTTTCGCCAAAATTTTTGCCAACTAAACAGCCCCTTAGTTCCTCAATTCTCTCCCCAAATTCCACTATGCAAAAAGAAGATTCCCCGTCACATCAAAATGTCGGCAAATGCATGGAGTACTAAATGTTGATGAAATTAAAAACTAATTGCACAGTTTTGTTGTACTTTACGAGACGAACATTTTAAGCCTAGTTAGTCAAAATTTGGATAATTTTTACCAAATACAAACGAAATGCTACAGGAATTCTGATACAGTATTTTTCTCCCCAATTCTCTCGTCTAAACAAGGCCTAAAAAAAGAATCGCCAGGTGGTGTGTGTGGCCACTGGTCAGGGTCAAACCAAACCGGTCAGACTCTCATCGTGCACCTACCACTACATGACAGTGTGACACACCAGCCGCGCGCAAATGCAATGCGGACTGGCAGACTGCAAGCGGCGCGTCCGCGAGCGATCGAGCCGCAGTGGCCTCCGATACGGCGGTACAGTCCCGGCCGCCGTTGCCCGTTGGGTTTGACCACGACGACGACCTATCTTTGCATTGCATTGGTGCCACCCGGCCGCAACGTGCGGTGCCCGCACAGCTGAGTGCCGGCCACATTGAAAGGACGGCGGCGGCCAATTGTTGCCAGCTGTCCGGCACCTACTCCCTCCGTCCCAGAAAGAAAGACGTTTTCGCTTCCCGAGAAACAACTGCCGGCAATTATATATTAAAATATTTAAATATTTATGCTAAGTAATTAGTATCATTGAAAAGATCTTTAAGTCTAGTTTTTTAATATATTTATTTAGAGACATAAATGTTGCACGCATTTTATATAAATCGAGTCAAACTTGTGGCACGAAAACCCAAAACTCGCTTCAATTCGCCGGTGACCGGCCAGCCGGTCAGGTCAACCTGCCTGCCTGCCTGCCTGCCCAGGAACATTGAAACTTGAAAGGTGATGCATGCATGGTTACTTAGGCCTTGTTTAGATCCCAAATTTGGGGTCCAAATTTTGCATAGTAAATGTTCCGTTACACTGTAGCAATTTTGTTTTTATTTGGTAATAATTGTCCAAACATTGATTAATTAGGCTTAAAATATTCGTCTCGCAAAGTACAACAAAACTGTGCAATTAGTTTTTGATTTCATCTACATTTAGTACTCCATATATGTGCCGACATTTTGATGTGATGGAGAATCTTCTTTTTGCATAGTAGAATTTGGGAGTGAATTTGGGTATCTAAACAAGGCCTTAGTTCTCCCTCCGGCCAAGGGTGGTGAAGGGCCGCTCCCTGGCGTCACCAACTACTTTTCGCGGGCAAAGAACGGAAAGGGGGAGGAGTGCATTGTGGTGCCCATCTGCCTGCCCAAGGACGCCATGGAGAAGTTTCTGCTCGAGGTGGAAGGCCTCACCGCCGAGCTCTAGGCTTCGTGCCTTCGTTCCGGTGTGTGTGCATGGCATTGGCATTATGAGCCTGTTTAGTTGGGTCACCAACCCAAAAAGTGAACCCAAAAAGTGCTACAGTACCTGTCACATCAAATCTTACGGCATATGCATGGAGTACTAAATGTAGACGAAAGAAAAAACTAATTACACAGTTTAGTTGTAAATCACGAGACAAATCTTTTGAGCCTAATTAGTCCATGATTGGACACAAATTGCCAAATAAAAACGAAAAGTGCTACAGTAGCCGAACCCAAACTTTTTCACCAACTAAACAACCCCTATATAAGCCTACGCACAACTAGTTGATGTTGATCGTCACATGCAGCGTACATGCATTATTATTATGTATTCACCATGATCCTTTTATTCAATTTGTTTGCTTGAAATCCTTTTATTCAATTCCATGGATACTATGCAAGGAAGGAAACATGTTGTTGCACCATCCCGTCCCTCGTAAACTCTAAAATGAACGTATAATCATTAATCAATGCAATCCTGTGGAAGTTGAATATTTGTTAGATTGCACTCCATGGTGAGCTGCCATTGATATGCACATCGAGATGCAATGTTTGTTTGTTAATTTTCCTTTCACTTTAGAAGTGCTAATTTAGCTCAACAATTGTTTTTACTGATAACATGGAATTAAAACAAAGGGAAGAGAGTTTAGCTAAAGAATCGAAAAATCTTAAACTGAATTGAAGCTTAGCGAAATTGAGCGGCTTCGGCAGGGCCCAACAAGAATCTTGGACTTGAAACACTACGGGACACAGGAGCTTTGCCGAGGGTCTTTATCTTTGCCGAGAGTCAAATATCGGGCGCTCGGCAAAGATTGGCTCTCGGCAAATCCAAGCTTTGCCGAGAGCTCGACTCTGTTTTATTTATTTTGCATATATTTCATTATATTATTTCTAATACAATATTGTTTGTTCTGTTTAAATGCAGGAGGTCGAGCTAAGATGCCAGGCGGACGTCAGAGGTCGATGTGCTCCCTGTACCGGGCCTCGCAGGATGATGGGCCATCTCGGCAAAGCAGGGGTCGCCGCCGGAGGGAGCCGACTCCACCGGAGGACGAGGTGCCGGCCACGCCCGAGGCCGAGGCTCAGGCGGACGAGGGGCAGGAGGACCCCGAGCAGGAGGATGAGCCGTCGGCCGAGGCAGACGAGGGTTCGGCTGCCTCAGGGGCGTCCACACCCTACTTGCGAGGTCCCGCCAGCCTCCCGGCCCGACCGATACCACTTCACCAACGCAAGCTTGCCGAAGCCCAGATGCGGTCCCAGATGGAGGCCCGGTTGGAGGCCCAAGCTAAGCAGATGCAAGATCTCATCACGTTCATGGCCTCCCAGGGCATGCAGGTGCCCGCGGCGCTCATAGCTCCTCCACCGCCGTCTCAGAACGCGGATGCTACTCTGTGAGTATCGATTCCTCAGTGTTTTGTTTCTGCATTTGCTTGTCTGACATAGACATCTAATTTTTGCAGCCTCCCTCGGCGGGTTCGAACAACCCGCAAGCGCCTGGATGGAACACGCCCAGGGTCAAGGCGGGACTGCTTCTCCGGGGTGGCCAGGGCAAGGTTGGCCATGAGTGTGTTTAAAGTGTCGTCTCTAATAGATTATGAACTTTAGAATGAAAACTTATTATGTTTCGATGATAACTTGTAATGGTTAACTTTCGTTTAGTTCAAATATTGTGATGAATGTGGTATATGTGTGGTGTATGTGAACGTGACATATATGTGATGAATGTGATATGTACATGTGATATATGTGTTTATACGTGATGAATGTAATTCATATGTAATAAATGTGATTTGTATGTGTAATGAAGTGGAAAATCAAAAGAAAAAAACAAAATTTCCCACTTTGCCGAGGGTTGCTCTCGGCAAAGGCTGCCTTTGTCGAGCGCAATGGTCATTGCGCTCGGCAAAGCTGGGAAACAATTTCCCAGCTTTGCCGAGCGCAATGACCGTTGCACTCGGCAAAGGACAGGCTTTGCCGAGAGCCTGGCCAGACTGGCCCTCGGCAAAGAGTTTTTTTTTAAAAAAATGAAAATATTTTACCGAGAGCCAGGACAGCAAGACTCTCGGCAGAGTTTTTTTTAAAAAAAAGGAAAATGTTTGCCGAGAGCCTAGCCAGATTGGCTCTCGGCAAAGAGTTTTTCCAAAAAAAAAGAAAACTCTTTGCCGAGAGCCAGTCTGGCCAGGCTCTCGGCAAACTTTTTTTAAAAAAAAAGAAAAATGTTTACCGAGAGCCTGGCCAGACTGGCTCTCGGCAAAGAGTTTTTCCAAAAAAAAAACTCTTTGCCGAGAGCCAGCCAAATGGGCTCTCGGCAAAGAAAGCGGGCCCGTTAACGGCGCCTTTTCTTTGCCGAGATCCCGACAAACGGCTCTCGATAAAGAAGGCTTTGCCGATCGGGTTTTTGCCGAGGCAGCTTTGCCGAGAGCTGCTCTTGGCAAAGCCTTTGCCGAGGGTCTCAGAGGCTTTGCCGAGAGCCTGGAGCCCTCGGCAAAGCCGCCAGCTCCAGTAGTGAAAGGGGTCCATGGGCCAGGTTGAAGGTGGCAAGGCAACAACATATGCATGAGCATTCCCTACAAAAAACATATGCATTAGCAAGCAATTTGGCTTTGGTGCAACAAAGTAGGATTCCTTGTTAACCCATTATTTGGTGATACTTGTGTTGCCATGCCCACTCTATTCTTTGGTGCTCATAATGGATCTAAATTTCTAGTGGTTGATCCATGGACCTTGGACACCTTCAAAGAATAATACAGTGTAAGAAAAAAAAAATCAAACCGCACTATGTATGTGCTACTTGTTGGTGGCAACCACAGATGAATGTAATCTTGCATTGCATTGGCCCGCTGCTAACACATCAAGTTGAGAACAAGTAAATGTTTCAATTGATGGCTTTGTATCGTCTCTTAATACAAAATACATTTGCCTGCAAATTGTTTTTCAGATTGAGGCGACATATGTGTGTGACACCGCTATATGTTCATACGTGTTGTGCTGCTCCAGTAGATGCAGATGCAGATGGCACATCCTTTTCATTTTCTGACCTGGCAGGGTATTTGTAGTCCAATAATGCAAAGCATTAGAAGTTTCAAGTTTCCATGCCCCTGAACTCTTGCTGTGAGCAACCTAGAAAGTGGTGACCCTCCCCTCCTTTCACCTTACTGTCTTGCATATATGTCCTTTGCTGTTCCAAGTACTCGATCCCAAACGTCCGATCCGTCCATATATGCATGCACACGCCTACGCAGGCAGCTCTCTCTCCCTCAGAAGCAGCTCCTTGAGGCGGAGATCACCTGAGCTATAGCGAGGGTGTCCCCTGCGTGCACTCCAACGTCTACGACAGGCTCACAAGTAGATTGTCGTCCCACGCTAGTCGCTAGGGCAAGAGACGCAGCCTTGCTTTCAATGACGCCATTGCCAAGATCCCCAAAGCAGCGGAGTTCCTCAAGGTGAAGGACAGGTACGACCCGGTCAGGATCTTCTCCATATGCCGCATTTGGAGGAGATGGCGCAACTCAGACATCATCTTCTCTAACGGTAGAGGACCTCGATGATGCCTCCGTGTTTGCTGTGACATCTTTGTTAATATGCCAATATAGCTCCCTTTTTTAATCCATTCAAGACCGGTGGTTACATTACAACTTGTGATATACTACTCCTACGACACGTCAAAAAACAACTTGTGATATACAAAGGGTTATTTATTGCCATATACTACTGTATTCTAAAGCACACATGTATCTCATGTACTGTGCGTTTTCGACTATGGTCAATTAATTGAGGGAAATGTTTTGTGTCTACATGTACAATGCGCTACTACGATCTCCGCTATGCATGGTCAATTAATAATTGACGATGACTTGTTTAACGCGTAGTCAGTCTCTTCGTTAGAGAGCGACGACGACTAATTCAAACCCTGGTCTGAGACATGCATGCATCCCCTGTTCGACTGAGCTTATCAGTACGGCTTATCAGCCGTGGAATATTATTTTTCTCTCACAGCAAATCAGCCACAACCGGCTTATAAGCCAAAAAAACAGTTTGCCGAACAGGGCCATCGTCGTCGTCGCCGGCAAATAATTCGGCGTGCAAAACGAATGGCGTGTCGCAAGGGCGGCAATTATAATGCACGAGTGATGGAACGTCAAGGAGAAGAGAAAAGTCCCCTCTTACGTATTTGATGGCCTGTGCTGACTTGGCTAGTTATTGGTTTGTGTCATTGTGAATTTGTGAGTGCTCGTGCCAAACCCACACTCCACTTTGTCTCCCGGCCAGCTGACATCCATATTATGTGTTGGGCTCGATCTGCCAACATTGGACTCACTGGCATTGGATGAGGATGATGACTTGACCATGCTCCATGCTCCATCTCCATATGCATGCCTGCCTGCCACGACCCACGCCCACGGTTGCTGGCACTAACTAACCAACCCACTCCTTATAATTAATATACTATTATTATTGTCCTAAACTAGAAAAAATAAACAAAAAATTATAAAACAAAAACGATATGAAGCTAGGCGCTTGTCAGCCTATGCTATGCCAGCAGTATCGATCAGCTCCAGAATATATCATTTTTTTGTACTAAGTTAAAAAGACCTAGATTACACAAAATATAAGAATAATTGTATATCAAATAAATACAGTATCAAAATATATTTCATGGAGGATTTCGTAATAAAAAATTTGATCCAACTTAAGAGAAGCTAAGTGGTTTTTCACTAAGAAGAAAAAATAATAAGCATCCAAATTTAAGCCGAGAGGGGATTTAAACCTAGGTGGTTCGGTGCATGACCGTATATTCCACCCAACCAATTCAGCTAGGCCCTGTTTAGTTTCCAAAATTTTGCAAAATTTTTCAAGATTCTCCATCACATCGAATCTTTAGACGCATGTTTTAAGCATTAAATATAGATAAAAAATAAAACTAATTACACAGTTTAGACGAAATTCACGAGACGAATCTTTTAAGCCTAATTAGACCATGATTAAACACTAATTATTAAATAATAACGAAAGTGCTACCATACCATTTTCTAGAAAATTTCGCGAACTAAACGATGCCTAGACTTACTTTGTGGCAGTGGCGAAGCGTCCTGGAACGAAGCTAGACTCCCCACCTGCTCGGCGCTGCAGCACCGGTGTACTCTTGTATGCAGCCATTGTCCATGCGTCCGAGTAAAAGATAAGAGCAGTTGACATGTAGGTTAAGTCAGAAGTAACTTGAACTAGTTCCTTCTTTGTTTGATGCCATGCCCCGCCACTGCTTTCCGGGATTTAGTAATATACTAGCAAATATGCCCGTGCGTTGCAACGGGAGAAAAACTATCAAATATATATGGGAATGACGATAAGAATTGTATGTATTATTTATGTTTTGCTCTTTGTGCAAAATTAAAACATATAATTTATTTTATGATGAATATGACATCCATAATATAAGTTAATGCGACAATAATAGGACAATGTATGAAATTAAGAAAACAAACTTGATAATTTTTTGTCATGTCGTTGCAAAATCACATAAATATTTAGACTTAGATACATCATAAATTTACTTTTTATTCTATTCATGTATTGCTAGGATTATATCGAGTTTCATGATATTTGAGTACTAGAAAATCAAGTTCTAATATATGGTTAAAGTCGACAAGGAGATAGTTGTCGATATGTCAAAGTCTCAAAAGATCGGTTTGTCCGTTAAGAATATGACGGGTGACCTCTCTTGATTTTTCACATGCCAGCCCTCATCGAGGATTGTAAAGACACATTTATTTAGATTGGATTAAACAAGAAACTATAAAAAATTTTAGTTTATAGTTTCATTAGTTAGATCATTGGTTAATAATCTAGGTTTAATAAGAACAAATTCTGTTTCTAATCAAAACTACATCAATAATTTGGTAGTGGAAATCTTTGTCAGTGAGAAAATAAGTATATGGTTTAGAAACACGTAATATTGTATTTGTTATTTATTTATATTTTATATTATGAAAAAAGAAAAACCTCGTAGTGGATAAACAGATAAAAAAGAGAAGCTGCAATAAAATAAACAAAAACAAAAAAATCATGGAGAAAAAGATTGCATGTGTTTGCATGACGTACTGCTATGGGAGTACTGCCTCATCAAACTTAATTAGACGGACCGCACCGGGAGCGGTAAAACTTCCGGTAAAATGACAGCGAGGACGATAGCGCGCGAATACTAGCTGCAGCGGCATCCGGTATGTGGTACGCTATGCGTTCTTGTACCCTATTTCCAGCGCATGGCGGACGGCTGCCGGTCCGACTGCGGCGACAGCGCGTGTCTGCGCTTGCATGTGCAGAGAGAATAATCGGTGGACCCCACATTTTCAACTATAAAAAAATGCTATAACTCCTAAACCAAAAATCCAAATTAAATTCCGATTGCACCATTAAATTCGTTTCAATAAATATTTCAAAATAAGATGTCACATGGATATATTTAGATAAAGTGACAAGTGGGTCCTACAGTGGATAGAGGATGATATAGAGGATGGATGGATACGGGAAAACTGTATATTTTGTGGTGATTAGGACAGAATATTCCTTTTAGAGGATGAATATAGAGGATGATGAGTGCGGATAGCCTGAGCTCCTGTGCTCGATGCCCCCAATGTAGCACCGTATCCGTGCGTAGTACCATATTTGGAACAGACTCAATCGAGGACTCGAGGGAGGGCATAGGAGCCTGCCCAACTAAAAGCGACAGAAAAAAATTGATGGTAGAAATTTTGCCTTTTTAGGATTAGTGAACAGATGACGGAATAGGAAAAGGAAAAAAAACCGAATTTACTATATATATAGTAATCGTATTGGGTATGAACTTTTTTTAAGGAGTATGGACTCTTTGGTTAAACATAGACTATACACAACCCAATATGTTTTGGAACTGGACTCCGTATCGTGCTAGTCAAGAGCTCTAACTTGTATGAGTACGAGTTGTATATATATAAGTCCGAACAGAAAAAATTCTTTATTATTCAGTAGTTAGAGGAAGACAAACTAAAAAAATGGATGGACGAAAAAAAAGAGCCAGAAATTTTGTCTCTTTATTATTAGGTATTTATTATTAGGTATATAGATTAACTTGTGTTGGTATTTTTTTTGTAAATTTTAAAAAGTTCGAGAAATTTCATTCATGACAAGCATTCTACTCCCTCCGTCCCAAAAAACATGTAAATCTCGTTTTACGAGGAATCAACAGAATCTTAAGTTTGACTAAGTTTCTAGAAGATATTATCTACATTTATATCTTCAATTATGTTTATTATGAAAATATATTCTATAATTAATCTAACGATACTTATTACGTATCATGAATATTAATACTTTGTCATATATATTCAGTCAAAATTAAGAATATTTGACTTCTCGGAAAACGAGATTTATATGTTTTTTTGGGACGGAGGAAGTATATTTTACGGTTGGAGACAGTAGGTGAGATTGTGATGCTGACGGGTGACTGTCCCATCCCCGGTGCATTTTTTTTCCCCGGCAGCCAACCCGTCCTTACTCCGAGTTGCAGCCAACAACCCCACCTTCCTTACTCCCAGTTGCTATAAAAAGGACCAGCAGCTCGCTCCACAGCATGCACCACAGCTGGGCAGCGTTTGGTTGCCAAAATTTTTGGCAAAACGCTACTGTAGCGTTTTTGTTGTTATTTAACAAATATTGTCCAATTATGGTCTAATTAGGCTTAAAAGATTCGTCTCGTCCATTTCGTCTAAACTGTGTAATTAGTTTTATTTTTTATCTATATTTAATGTTTCATGCATATGTCAAAGATTCGATGTGACGGGGAATCTGAAAAATTTTGCAAAATTTCTTAGATCTAAACAGGCCCCTAGCTATCACGAACAAGTTCGTACTCCGTGCACACGTGACACGCCTCTGCCCTTTGTCTCTGCCTCTGCCTCTACCTGACTGCCTCCGCCGTGCACGTGCTCGCATTCGATCAGTCGCGCTCTCCGATAGAAGATGGCGTCGTTACTGCCGCCGTTCACGGTGCGCCGCGGGGACCCGGTGCTGGTGCGGCCGTCGGCGCCGACGCCGCTGGAGACGAAGCTGCTGTCGGACATCGACGACGCCGAGGGCATGCGGTTCTACAGCTCCGGGATCCACCTGTACCGCACCAACCCATCCAAGGCCGGGCAGGACCCGGCCAGGGTCGTCCGCGAGGCGCTGGCCAGGGCGCTCGTCCCCTACTACCCGCTCGCCGGCCGCCTCCGCGAGGAGGCAGGGAGGAAGCTCGTCGTCGACTGCGCCGCGCAGGGCGTCATGTTCGCCGAGGCCGACGCTGATCTCACTGCCGACGACTTCGGGGACGTCAAGTGCCCGCCGTTCCCGTGCTTCGAGCAGTTCATCCTTGAGAGCACCACCGTCGCCGGCGTCGAGCCCGTCGTCGACCGCCCCTTGTTGTACGTCCAGGTGACAAGGCTCAAGTGTGGAGGCTTCATCTTCGGACAGCGGATCTGCCACTGCGTGGTGGACGCGCCGGGCGCCATGCAGTTCGAGAAGGCCATCTGCGAGTTCGCACGCGGCGCCAGCGCCACCCAGGCGCCGTCAGTGACACCGTCCTGGGGCAGGGAGATGTTCGTGGCGCGTCAGCCACCCCGGCCGTCGTACCGGCACCTCGAGTACCGCGAGCCGGCGGGCGGGGCCGAGCCCGACAGGATGATGACGACTCCCCCGGGCGACATGGTGCGCGTGCCCATCTTCTTCGGGCCCCGGGAGATCGCCGGGCTGCGCCAGCGCGCGCCGCCCGGCATGCGCTGCTCCCGCTTCGAGCTCGTCGCCACGTGCATCTGGCGCAGCCGGACCGCCGCGCTCGAGTACGCGCTGGACGAGGAGGTGCGCTTGTCTTTCATCGTGAACGCGCGCGGGCAGCCCGAGATCCCGCTCCCCGAGGGCTTCTACGGGAACGCCTTCGCCTACTCCGTCGCGTCGACCACCGCGGCGGAGCTCTACGGCGGAGACCTCGGGTTCGTGCTGGATCTAGTGAGGAAGGCCAAGTCGGCGGTGACCTACGACTACCTGCTGTCGGTGGCGGACCTGATGGTGCTCACGGGGCGGCCGTTGTTCGCGCTGTCCAGGACGTACATCGTGTCGGACGTCAGCCACGCCGGGTTCAAGAGCGTCGACTTCGGGTGGGGAGAGGCCGTCTACGGCGGGCCGGCCAAGGGCGGCGAAGGGCCGCTCCCCGGCGTCACCAACTACTTCTCGCGGGCCAAGAACGGCAAGGGGGAGGAGTGCATCGTGGTGCCCATCTGCCTGCCCAAGGACGCCATGGAGAAGTTTCTGCTCGAGGTGGAAGGCCTCACCGCCGAGCTCTAGGCTTCGTGCCTTCGTTCCGGTGTCTATGCGCATGGCATTGGCATTATATAAGCCTACGCACAACTAGTTGATGTTGATCGTCTTTTTTCGAGATCGTGTCCGTTGACACGTTATTTCATTATCATCATTTTATTCAATTCCATGAATTATATATTATTATGTATCCATGCATTATTATTATTATGTATTCATCATTATCATTTATTCAATTCCGGATACTATGCAAGCAAGGAAACATAGTGTTGTGACATTCCGTCCGTGGGTAGACTCTAAGATGAACGTACAATATAATCTTGCATTGCATTGACCTTCAGCTAGCACATCAAGTTGAGAACACAAGTAAATGTTTCAACTGGCTTTGTATCTTCTCTTAAATGTGATAATCAATACATTTGCCTGCAAATTATTTTTCAGATTGAGGCGACATACGTGTGTGACACTGCTGTATGTTCATACGTGTTTGTGCTGCTCTTCGTCTGAGATGGGAATGGCTTCGGCGAACGGACCCGGCTAGATCTTGGCATGCGTTGCCATCACACCCCGAGCGGGTTGTCCGGGCTTTCTTCCAGGTTGCAGTTCACGTCGAGGTGGGCAACGACTCCAATACGCTATTCTGGACAGATCGGTAGATCAATGGTCACTCTATTGGACATATAGCACCTTCCCTCCTGGCAGCGGTGCCGACTAGGCTGAGGCGCCAAACGCTCAGCTCGGCGCTGCACAACAGAGCTTGGGTCACAGACATAAGAGGGGCGCCGACAGTCCAGGTGATCTTGGGCTAATTGCACGTCTATGATCTGTTGCAAGGGGTCCAGTTGCAGCTGGATGTACAAGATCGATTCGTCTGGCGTTTCAGCGCAGATGGAGTTTACTTGGCGTCATCGGCCTACAAGGCGATTTTTATAGGATCGGTCAAGCTCCGGGGGGCAAAGCAGCTGTGGAAGGCCTCTGCCCTGCCAAAGATCAAATTCTTCTTCTGGCTGACAATTCACAACAAGTGTTGGACGACAAGTCGCAGGAAGAAGAGGGGCTTGCACGACTGTGACCTTTGTGCACTTTGCCACCAAGCCCCGGAAACAATGGATCATCTGCTAGCACATTGCGTCTACACGCGAGAGGTTTGGGCCAAATTGCGTGCTGCCATTTCTCTTGTGCAGCCCGTTCACGATCAGTCGACGGCCGTTGATCAATGGCTTGTCGAGAGGAAGCTGTTACCGAAGGACCACCGTAGAGGCCTCGATGCGCTGTTCTTGCTAGTCTCCTGGCTCATCTGGAAGGAGCGCAACAGCCGGGTGTTTGAGAGGTTTGCTACCATGCCAGCATGGCTCCTTCCAAAGATCTTAGATGAATGCAATGCTTGGGTAGCAGCGGGTTTCATGAGAATTGCCCCCTTGGTTGCTTCCTGGTCACAAGATGGTTTAGTGTATTAGCACCCTTTGTTTCTTACCGTTTTTTCATTTCTCTTCAGTTTGACATTTTGTGTTGCAAGCCGTGGCTTGCGTTTTGTAATCGTCTTGCTACCCTCTTAATGAAAAACGGGCTTAGCTGAGCGCGGTCGCGAAAAAAATTGTAGTAGTTGATCCATGGACACCCTCAAAGAATCATACAGTGTAAGAAAAAAAATTAAACCACACTATGTATGTGCTGCTTTTTGGTGGCAATGGCAACCACAGATGAATGTAATCTTGCATTGCATTGGCCTGCTGCTAACACATCAAGTTGAGAACACAAGTAAATGTTTCAACTGGCTTTGTATCTTCTCTTAATAAACAGTACATTTGCCTGCAAATTATTTTTCAGATTGAGGCGACATGTGTGTGTGTGTGTGTGTGTGTGTGTGTGTGTGTGTGTGTGTGTGTGTGTGACACTGCTGTATGTTCATACGTGTTGTGCTGCTCCGATCCAGTAGATATGGAGATGGCATAACCTTTTCATTTTCTGACCTGGAACTAGCAGGGTATTTGTAGTCCAATAATGCAACGCATTAGAAGTTTCCATGCCCCTGAACTCTTGCTGTGAGCAACCTAGAAAGCAGCTGTGACCATCCTTTCACCTTACTGTCTTGCATGTCCTTTCTTTGTTTGAAGTATTCGATCCCAAACGTCCGATCCATCCATATATGCACGCACATGCCTACGCAGGCAGCTCTCTCTCCCTCCTCTCCACCTGCACTTGCAGCGATAGATGACCGGCGGCGGCAACGGTGGCCGCGGCGCGTGCGCGGTGTGCAAGCACCAGCGGCGCAAGTGCGAGCCCAACTGCGAGCTGGCCACCTACTTCCCGGCGCACCGGATGAACGACTTCCGCGCGCTGCACCTCGTCTTCGGGGTGGCCAACCTCACCAAGCTCATCAAGGCCAACGCCAGCGATGCCGCCCGCCGCCGCGCCGCCGAGACGCTCACCTGGGAGGCCCGGTGGCGGGAGCGCGACCCCTCGGACGGGTGCTACCGCGAGGTCTCCTGCCTGCGCCGCGACAACGCCGTGCTGCGCGCCGAGAACGCCGCGCTGCGGAGGCAGCTGGCCGAGCAGCAGCAACTGCTGCTCTGCTGGTCCAGTGCCTGCAGCACTACTGGCGGCGCGCTTCTGCACAGCGCCAGCGCCATCAACGGCACGCCTCCGTGTGGGGGCAATGGGCTGCTGACAGCGGCGAGACCTCATCATGCACCGGCAGCTCCGGCGGCAATGCACACCACGTTGGCCTATCGTGGCATGCCGGTGTGTACTACGACAACAGCCAACGGCGGTGGCAGGAGGCTGGCATCGGATGCTGCTGCCGTCGCCGTGAGAGGAGGTGGTCAGGTCGATGCTTCTAGGGATAACAAGAGCAGCGCCAGGTGAGGATGCTCGGATGCTAGCTTCCTTGTGCTCAGCTACTGCAAAAGCTAGCTGTTTATGGATACTTGTATTGGCTTCTCTCCATTGTTTCTGCAACTGCAGGTGATGCTAGCTACTGCTAACAACTGGGCAAACAAAGGAGGATACCCTACCCCAACTGTTGATTTTTGGTTACTCGTGTACTGTTGACAGCAAGGCGGCTCAATAGTAATATATCGACGAGAGCTAGCCTACTTCTATTTGTATATTGGTTGCTACTTCATATGATCCTAGAAATTACATTACTAATGAACCACAAGATCGTCAGAGCAGTATATAACGACTCAGCCCTCAGCAAAATAATTTTCCATCCAGCACCACTCAAAAACTGTTAAACTGCTATATACCGTACATGACGTTGCAGTTGTAAATTGCATCATTATCTATCATCCCGTACATTGTGACTCAAAGGTGCATGACTTTCTGGCAAAAAAAAAACACTCATCATCTAACAATAGATTAAGCAACAAAATAGCATCGCCTTTGAATCCATCAACCGAATAACCATCGTATCATCTGAAGACATGGTTTCACGATTTGAAGAGATCAATTGATGCTAGTTACACTCCTTACTTTGCAATCAGACACCCGGCTCAGCTGGTCGCAAATCGACTCTTAATTCGGACCACCAATGTTAGGAGGATCCTTCCCCACTTGACAAACCTAAGCATCAAAGCAGATGGATACCACATGTTAGTCAACATCACTAAGACTCTATCGGTTTCTTTAATTTGTCACAACATAATTTTTTTTGGAACGGATGCAAAAGCACCGTATGTTTATTAGCAGAGGAAAACAAAAGGCAACAAAAGCTAGCCAATGCACACAAGAAAATTAAGTAACAAAGATTGGCAATCTGTAGAAGAACGGTTTGCAATGAAACTGAGTGGTTGGAAAGGAAAATTACTCTCGGTAGGAGGACGTCTAGTCTTAATTAATTGGGTGCTTTTAAGCCTACCGATGTTCATGGTGTCTTTCTTTGAGGTACCTAAGGGGTATTACAGAGAATTGAATTCTTTAGATCGAGATTCTTCTGGCAGAATCACCAACAGAAGAAAAAATACCGTTTAGTAAAGTAGAGTGTGGTGTGCCAGCCGAAAGAATAAGGGGGTTTGGGAGTTACTAATTTAGAGATACAAAATAAATGCCTACTTAGCAAATGGTTGGTTAAACTGTGTAACGAAGATGGTTTATGGCAACAATTTATTAGAAATAAATACTTAAGAAATAAAACAATTGGAGAAGTTCAAAAGAGAGCAACATATTCACATTTTTGGAAAGGTATTTTAAATGTCAAACATCAGGTTATGCAACTAGGAAAGTTTAAGGTACAAAATGGAAACCAAACGAGGTTCTGAGAAGATATTTGGATTGGGAATAGTTCTCTCCGAACTAAATTTATGAGACTGTTCAACATAGTGCACGGGAAACTGGATACTATGTCAAATGTGTTGTCGTCTATTGCACTTAATGTTTCTTTTTGGAGAGTGTTAGTGGGAAACAACTTGAGGGATTGGAATAGGATCATCGCAACAATAACGAATATACAGTTACAGGACGAAAGAGATGCCTTTGTTTGGTCTCTAAACTCGAATGGTTTATTTACAGTTCGATCAATGTATGTGTTTTTAGTCAACAGTGGTGTGCGGGTCTCATAGGAAATTTGGCGTGCTAAGTTACCCATGAAAATAAAAGTTTTCATGTGGTACTTAAAAAAGAGAGTTATTTTAATTATGGACAACTTAGCAAAAAGAAACTGGAGGGGTAATAGAGGTTGTTCTTTTTGTAATACTCTAGAATCAATTCAGCATTTATTTTTTAATTGTGCTTATGCTAAGTTTCTGTGGACAGCAGTACACATGGTTCTAGGCATTGCTCAACACACTGATGTTAATGATCTGTTTAATCATTGGTCAAAAAGAGAGGGAACTAATCATAATTAGAACTTATTGACTGCAGCCGCCGCATTTTGTTGGTCACTGTGGATATCAAGATATGAAATTATTTTTGATAAATGTAGACCTAAAACTTTTTGCAGGTACTATTCAGAGGGACTTATTGGCTCCGCCAATGGGCCTAGTTACAGCGCCATAAAGACCGCCAGCAAGAGTTAGTCGATGTCTGTCGGGTTCTCGAAACATCATGTCTTCAGCTGTTTTCATCTTTTGGATGGTCGTCTGCTTTTAGGATTGCTTTATGTTGATATTTGGTAACGCAATTAGGAAATAGGATCCGCAAGCGCACGGATATCGGTGAGCACTTCACCCGAGATGTTATCCTGGGTATCGTATTTATATTTTTACCTTTAGGAGAAAGAGTGCATCTGACTAACCAAATCTATTACTACTAACCTTTAGGCTACAACCACTATGATTTGATGTGAGTGATGTATAGAGAAGACTACAACCGCACTCTTCTTCTAACCTTGGTAAGGATGATCTACTGTTCTATTGGGGAGGTTCACGGAATCTAGACACCACAAAGGATGTTCAACCCGCACCTATAAACCCTATCGATCCTGCTAACGGGATATGGAATACAAAGGTAACTCGGAATTGTCACGTTCCTCGCTACTACCACGGTCCGGCTAGACGAGGGGATATCTATGAGTATCCTAGCTTAAACACCACGTTTACGCTAGAGATGATTACTCTAAACTCTACGCGAAGAGATCAAAGTAAACTCATAAACCAAAGAACAATAAAACAAAGAACTTACTAGAATTTAGAAGTCGAAATACTGAAGAATCCTGAGAACAAGCCTCGGGTTAGAAGAACTTGCTCCCGCAGGTACAACCTTGGAGTAGACACCGACAGGCCGGCTTCCTTCGATCTACACCTCCACTCTATCTCTCTCAATCTAGTAGAACTAATTCTACTTTCACATTGGATGCTAAGCCCTAAGAGGTGGGAACCCTAGAGGAAACCTCTCTCTCTAAACCCTAACTAGAGATATGCAACTGAATAATGAATTGGGGTCTTCTCCACCAGGGGTCAGGGGCCTTGCTTATATAGCCCTTTTGGATGAATCTGGACCGTCGGATCAAACCGACCTTCATCCTACGGTTTTCCTTGATCCTCAAAGGCGGTGGAGCATAATCCGCGAGACTCGACCTGATTGGTCCCGGGGGCAGGGCGGGCGCCCTAGGGCACAGGGCGGGCACCCTGTGTCCTGGCCCGTTACGGCTCCCGTTCGTTCCCGTGGCTTCTGGAATCTTCTAGATGTAAGATAATTACGTGTTCGGTTAATATCCCGTCATTAATCCGACATGTGGGCCTTTCTTCCGTATTTCCTGATAACCCCCTGCAGAAATAGATAAACAGCAAAACTCGTGGAATTCTGTTAGATCAAACCCTAATTCTAGGTGTTGCTTGCATATAGGTCCTTTTCTTTATTTATTTGATGGTTATAATTGATACTTAAGAACCGTCAACACTTTACATTGATCTTCGTGTGAGGAACTTTTGTAGTTAGTTGATGTTTCTTTGGTTTGCTTACGCCCCCAGTCGTGTTTGTCTATGGCAAGTGCCATGACACGGTTATAAACGTTGTAATAAATTGGCCTGAGTTCATCCATTTTCGGGTGAAAGAAGCCTGATAGACTATCTATCCTTTATCTATAGAAAAAGCCAAGCAGCTAGCACCACTTGCAACCAACTTACCACTTACTTTAGATCCACTATATATAGAGAAGAAAACGAAAAGGAAAACAAACTACAAACACTACTACAAAAAGTTTGATCACCACCAGTTCTATGAGAACATCACCGCCGGTTCATAGGCTGAGGTGTCACAGAAGGGTGACTTACAGGCGGTGATGAACATTTTCACTGTCGGTTTGGCGTATGATTCGGCAGTGAACACAGTGCTGGTCTTCGCCGCCGTATCGTATGCTGAACTGGCGGTGAAAGCATTTAGCACCGCCGGTTAGCCACCCAATGTGCGGCACACATGCAAACCAGCGGTGATAACAAGTTTAGCCGCCGGTTGGAAGGTGGAAGTCTACACGGCCTGTTAGAACCAATAATGGAAATCTCTACCATGCGGAGTAATCCATTGGCCATTTTTTAGTTTTGGAACCTCTCTAGATGACAACGGATTGTTCGGTTGCTCTCCGGACTATGCATTAGGGGTGTCTTTGACCGTTGAGTTCTAATGGCTAATTGTTGTTTTGATCGATGGGGAGGCTGCCGAATTGATCCGGTGATGCCACCGAGATCATACAGTATTCCAGTGCTTGAGTTCTAATGGCAAGTCATCTTCGCTGGACAACTCGCTGCTTGGAAAGTTGATGGGGCTTTCCGCCATTTTCTTTGTAGATTGGAAGAGGAGGGGATGATGGATGAAGAAGAAGGGTGGTTTCACATAGGGCACCGGGCTTGAAGAATATGTAGAGCAATGGGTGCGGCTCTTTGGCTACACCCGGCGGAAGTAATGGCGTTGGAACTTGGAGGCATTTCAACAGTCACGCTGAATCTACTGCCGGTAGACCAAACGCTAGTTTAGAGCCGGCGGCCAAAACGCGTATCCCAGTCAGCTCGGCTTTTCATACGACGAAGAAAATGCAATCCCAATACTACTGCCGCATCTATCGTAAACCCATCGGTGGTAGAAGTTTCAACTGCCAGTTTTATTCCTTAGGAGGCCTCACTATCGGTCCTACCGATTGTGGAAGTATCACACCATTGCTTGTGTCTTATACGAAGTGAAAGTAGCAACAGTGGTAGCTCAATCAGTAGTAGTGAAAACATATTGCTCCAAAGTTCTTTTATCCCATGAGCTCCAGAAGAGTGGGGAGATAAATATCTTGCAAGCAAGGTCATGTGAAAATCTGGCAGATTTATTCACAAAGTCTCTGCCAGCCTTTAGCTTCCACAAATGTGTCTGTGGAATTCGCATGAGATGACTTAGAGAGTTGTAGAGTTCATGAGGAGACCAACCCCAAAGTCATAGCTCATGATCATGAATCCTAAAGATCACGAGTCGGTCCTGAAGACCTGATCCGAATATCAACTGTTGTACTCTTTTTCCCTTGATGAGTTTTTTTCCACTAGGTTTTCTCATGTAAGGTTCTTAACGAGGCAATAGGTGCAACATAAGCAATGCGTGTGATGTACTTTTTTCTCCTACCCTTTTTTCCCACTGGGTTTTTTGCGGGAGTTTTTAATGAGGCATACACATAGCATATAATTGGCCAAGGGGGAGTGTTGTAAACTAAAGTCAAAAAAGAAGTGTGAGTGCATGACTTTGGATGGTGGCCAATTAAATGAGAGAGGGAAAAATCTGAGAGTTCAAATGACAGCCTCCTCTCCATAAATAGGAGGCCACCTTCGTTGTATGGAACAACTGAGAAAAGAGAATAATACAGAGCTCTCACTTCCTCTCCAATCTGTGTTCATCTATGTTCTTGTGTTCTTGTGTGTACATAAGTACTAAATTCTCAAGACTTTTCTCCCTTCTCTTTTAGCTTCATTAACTCATTCTGTAGCTCCTCTATGCAAACCTCAAACCTATCTGCACGAACTTTCAATCCTAAAACCTCTAATATTGACTTCTAAACTTCACTGCCACTTTAGTCAAGCGATTGATGAAAGTTTGGCAATCCTGCTCGGATAGCTCAGCCTACTCATTTAGCTTACTCTTTATGTCCTACATCTCCTTTATCAATACATCGATGGGAGATTTTTTGGTGTCTATAATAGAAACAGAGAAAATATGAGATATACATCTAGGGATACAATCACCAAGGCAAATGGTAAGAATGATTTATGTTCTAGTGGCACTGAACGTGCTTATATTTATGGATACAATCACCAAGACAAATGGCAAAAATGAACTACGTTCTAGTGCCGCTAAACATGCAGTGCAGTATAAACTACAGACATGTTAAAACACTGAATGAATTGCTATGGAGCAGTAACAAATTAGGAACATGCTTACATCAATACAATCACCAAAGCAAATGCCAAGAATGAACTATGTTCTAGTGTCACTGAACTGAATAAATTGCTATGGAGCAATAAAATTGAGCATAAAATCATTCAAAATTTCAATAGGTTATAGTGCTAACCGCTAAAGTGGCTACAATAGAGTTGCATATCTGAAAACCATATACCCTACATATACTCAGTATGATATTGCAGTTTGCACCAGTTTACCAAAGGTAATCAAAGAAATGTGATTCGGCAGAGGGGTAGAAATACACTGGGAGGTAATTAGCAATTCCCCATCTTGGTTATTTGGCAAACATTCAATAAATTCATAAAATTAATCAAAACTGAACAAAATAGTAAATACTAGGGTAAGGTACTTGTAAGGTCCAAATGGCTAGAGGGGGGTGAATAGCCTATTTAAAATTCTACAAGCTTCACTAAATAACCACGTTAGTATAAAAGATGGCTAAGCTAATACTAGCACTAGCTCAACTATACTATGCAAGCCACTTATACAATTCTAGTGAAGCAAGGCTATAATCTCTAATACACACCAACAAGACTAAGTCACTAAGCTACTTACTCCTATGTGATAAAAGCTACACTAAGCAAACTACACTAGGAATAGTACAAGAAAGTAAAGAGCAAGTGACTTGATTCTTATACCAACGATGTAGAGAAGTAATGCACTCGAAGAATCAATCACAAGAGAAATCCTCGGCAAAGAGATGACACAAGATTTTTACCGGGGTTCACTTGCTTCCCGGCAAGCTACTCCTCGTTGTGGCGACGCACCCACTTGTCGGTTCGCGAGCTAATCGACTATCAAGAGTCGAGCCCTCGGAGGGCGCCGCACAACCGCACACAAGATGGGGATCCTCCAAGCCACGAGCTTCACTAGAGTATCCAATTTGCGAACTCCCGCGGGGAAGGATCAAAAACCCCTTACAACACTTGGTGAGGGCTCCAACAATCTCCAATTGCGAGCTCAATCACCTCCGCTACTCCAAGTCGTCTACCGTGTCGGGAAACACGGAAGAGTAACAAGAAATCCACAGCAACTCGAAGATCAAGTGCCTCTAGAATGCAACTCTCAAGCAATGCACTTGAATCTCACTCAATCTCACTCAAGATGTGCAACTATGCAAAGAGATGAGTGGAGGGGTTGTTCTCTAGCTCAAAGGATGTCTCTAGGTATCAAAATGTGCAAGAGTTACCCTCAAACCTTGGACAACCTCTATTTATAACAAAGGGGTACGCAGCTAGCCGTTACGGATGACGCAGCGAAAATCGCGCTGACCGAACGCTCCGGTCAGGGTGACCGGACGCGTCCGGTCACTACACGACAGCAAGAAACAGTGCGCGTCAGAACTAGCCGTTGCCGTGACCGGACGCACTCAACCGTTTGACCGGATGCGACAGTGCCAGCGTCCGGTCGCTTTCCAGTAAGCTCCCGTCGAGACCGGACGCGTCCGATCGCACGTGACCGGACGCGCCGTGCGTCCGATCGGCACTCCGCTGCGCTAAGCCCCTCTGGACGTCTGACCGGACGCTCCGGTTCCGTGAGGGACCAGGCGCGCCGGTCGCGCGCTCTATTTCTGCGCTCAGGTGAACTGACCGGACGCGCTGGTCAGGCCAGACCAGCGTCCGGTCACAAACCCTAGTGCCCGCACCACGTTGAACTGACCGGACGCGTCCGGTCAAACAGTGACCGCGTCCGGTGCAGCGTCCGATCGCCGTTTTTCAGTGAAAAATAATTTGGACTTTCGCCACCACTACTAGGAATCAGGCCTTGGACAACGCCTATATTTGGTTGCAATATGGCTATTTTGGTTGCAACTGGAATCAATTGCATCTAAGTCTGGTGGTCGACAGATGGTTGCAATTGGAACGGTGCAATAGCCTCAGGCAACCACACTTATGTGGCGTTGCAACAGATTTTGCTATTGCAATGAACAAAAAAGCCTAATGCAACCAATAGTTGGTTGCAAGAACAAATATTGCAACGATTAGATTGGTTGCCTAAGATTCTATTGACACGAAACACTTGGTTGCAATATTTCATGATTGCCACGAAGGAATGTGTTGCCATAGATAAGTATTTCCACTCCAAAACAACGTGGGCATATGGTCATATTACCACGAAGTGTGATCCATTGCATTAAAGTGATATTGCAACATATCAGATATGGTGGCAATAGATCATATGGGTAATGCAACGAACTAGACTTTGAGGTAATATATGTAGGTTGCAACGAATTTGTGTTGGTGGTAATAGAGGTCACATGCAACAGACAAATGTGCGTGGCAATAGATCATATGGTAATGCAACGAACTAGACTTTGAGGTAATATATGTAGGTTGCAACGAATTTGTGTTGGTGGTAATAGAGGTCACATGCAACAGACAATTTTTCGTGGCAATAGATCATATGGTAATGCAACAAACTAGTCTTCGAGGTAATATGCGTAGGTTGCAACGAATTTGTTTTGGTGGTAATATAGGTCACATGCAACAAACAATTGTTGGTGGCAATAGATGATATGGTAATGCAATGCATGAAGTTCGTTGCAATAATGCATATTGCGACCAAAATCAATGGTTGCCTATAATTCTATCGCAACGATATAATTCTATCGCAACGAGAGAAATTTGAATAGCATTTTTTAAATAATTTTCACAGCATGCACATCACATATAATAACTAATGCATTCATTAATTAAAATTGTCTCAAACCAAAGTAACACACAATAACCAGAATTCTGCTTAAAAGAACATGACCACAGCTAACAAAATAAAGACACCATATTTAACTAAGTTCACAACATTGTTTAGCATATAATAAATCGATCTAAAAATGAGTTCGCCGGTTCCTCCATCGCCCATCAGCTACACCGTCACAAATAACCATCTTTGCAACTTGTCATTATTCTTGTTGGCGTCGGCCATCAGCATTAAGCCATAGAAGCTTTCTCTAATTGTTTTGGCTGTCCAAGTTTCTCTGCGATTCATGAAAACATATATGATTAGATTCATGGAGTAATTAGTAATTATAGAACAAGAGCAATTAAGATAACATGGATAATGACACTTGTTCAGCAATGATCTCTGGCCCCATTACCACATGAATTTTTCTGTGATCATTCTGTGATTTTTCTAGAGAGATCTTTCTGTGATCATTCTGATATCATGTCACTTGATGCCACATTTTCATTCATTCCATAAGAGGAAAATTCATATATCAACACATTGCTACCACAATTTCATTCTTTGCATATGAGACAAATTCATATATCAACACATTGCTGCCACATTTTCATTCATTCCATAAGAGGAAAATTCATACATGTCATGCCACATCAATTTCATGTTTTGGTCACCCACATGTACATTCAAATTAATTACATAGGCTTTATTGATTACTTGGAACAGAAATCGGTACAGGAAATTTGGGATCATTGCTGAACAATTAATTACATAGGCTTTATTGATTCATAGAACAAGAGCAATCATAGAACAGGAGTAGCCAGCAGGAAAAAAACCAGGATAGGAGAAAAAGAGATAACATGGACTCGCCTCAGGACAATGACACTTGTTCAGCAATGATCTCTGGCTACATCAAACTTCCTAGCTGCTGCTACTGCTATCAAACTTTGTATTCATGTGAAGACAAAGTCTATACAAACTCTCAGACAAAAAATGGCATCTATCGCTACTCACTAGCATTGACAAAAACACACAAAAGAAGTCAGCCACTGAAAACTGGAGAGAGGCCTATCAATTTACAAGACAAATTACTGGACCCCTAATTTCCAACCCATAGCTCAACCTGGTAATGGGGCAAAATCCAGACCGCACCCACTCCAGACCATTCCATAAAAAATCAATCATTTAATCCAAACCACTCCACTCCAGTACCCTTTAACACCACACCAATCCAAACCATGTGTCTCTTGAGCACACACCACACTAGACAGAACACCAGAAAATCATTTAATCATAGAACAAGAGCAATTGAGATCAAACAATTGCAAGCACATTTAGCCCTTGAAGGACATAGCATGTCGCTACAAAAAAATATCATGCAAGGGCAAAGGCTCATAATCAACTTAAATGTCAAGTGCAAAACAGCTATAGTGTCACATTTATGGTTCCATTTATGTCAAGTGCAAACATCACTTGTTTCTTTACTGGAGGGCATACACAACATGGCATAGGCAAAAATCTAGCAATGACATGGTAAACATCACATGTACATCAAGTTATGAGGAATCAAATCAAAATGTTATTCATACCTGTTGATTCTTTAACTGATTACGAGTCCTCAATAGCTGATCAGAACTAACATAATTCAGCGTTGCTCCAGCAACAGCATTAGTTTTTGAAAAAATATTCCTAGCTGAAATACTCTTTGCTTTCGTGGTCTGAGGTTGAACAACTTCCTTTTCTGTAGTAAGCATGCTCTGTGGTTCTTCAGTCTGGCACAAGGAAAATTTGGTGTAAAAAAATAAAATGCATTTCATTTGAAATCATGTGTGGGGATCAGCCTCTACAACAGAATTACCTGTACAACATCAGCCTCTAAGCGTGTTGGTGTGATGAAGTTCTGGTGAGTAGGTCCATTTATGGTTCCAGACATAGCCTGTGCAGGACGGAAGGCAAGGGAAATTATAGGAATACATGGCTAAAACAATAGTTGCTTTTGAATCCTACTACATAATATTTTTGCTGGAGCAGAGAATGCCAAGTGAAATATGTTGAGACACCTCAATTCAAGGACTGCATCCTAGCACTATATATGGCATTGACAAAAGAATATTGTTTCAGTTTTGAACATGTTATCAATCCTAGAAAAAATGCTCTGTTCAATGGACATGAAATTCTGCTTCTGAAATTGCAATTTTCTGCAGCAAGGGAAGACATGTTTCAGAGGGGGTACCTGTTGCAAAAGCTGATGGAATTCTAGCCTCATTTCCTCCATTTGTTTCTTACTTTCTTCCTTATCTCTTTCCCTTGCTGAAACTTCATTTGCAAGCTGTTCTTTTAGCTCTCGAACCTCTTCTTGGTGCTGCATTCTTTCTTCTTGGGCATCCAATTCAGCTCGGGCTGCATCTTCTTCTTTTTGTTTCAGTAGAGCTCTTCGTGTTGGATATTTCGCCATGTATCCTCGTCCATGAGACTTGTATGATTTTGTTCCAAGAGTTTTTGAGTAGTTGAGTTGGAAAACTAAGTTTTCCTCCTCAGCTGTAAGGAAAGGCCTATCCTTCCCTCTTTCTGCATTGGTAACTTCGATGGATGCTTTTTCCTAGGTGTAACATGTCAAACAAATTAGGAGCATGTCAGATTAAACAGTTCCAAATTTTTAAGGTAAAAATGCTGTAATTTTATTGATGCAAACATACACAAGAACTCACATAAACATCCCTAGCTTCATCAGTTGACCATTCCCCATTCTTGGTGTGAGTAGTCATCCAAAGTTGCATATCAGTAGGTTGTCGGCCATTAGCACGGTTTGTCTAAGGTGCCAAAAATGTAGCATTAGGTGATGGCCATATATTTCAGAAAGTAATCTACACATTATTTAAGTAGTTGTTACATGTTCAAAACAAATCTGGGAAAATGGCTTCGCTCCCATGAGATGCTTAGTCTTTTGTTTCTTTCGGTTTGCTGAATTCTTTGTGCTAAGATTCTGCAAAAGGTGAATGAGCATAGCGCTGTCGATTGCATTACAGAACTGGAATTAGTAACGAATTTGGTCACAAACGAACCTGGAATTTCTCACATCCAAAGTATTGGATCAAGTAGTACCACTCCACGATGTCTAAGTCCTCAGGCTTATGCTTCATACGTTCTGCATCAGTGGAGTATGCCTTGTATGTAGAACTAAATGAAGCTCTCCATCCTGTGTACCTCTCTTTGGCAATTGTCAATATCTTTTCACTAGCATCTTCAACAGCGTCTAAGTCCCAAATTTTCTGTTACAATTTAATGAGCAATATAACAGTAAAGTAGAGCCATTGAATTCAATAGATTTGGCTAAAGCTCAAAATTTACTTACCATCATCTCATTTACTATTGATTCCTTTACAACTTCCTTGACATTCTTCCAAGATTTCACTCCTATAAGTGGAGTCTTTTTCCTAGTGAACACTACAATCTCATCCACAAATGTACGGCTGTTGTCACCACAGACTCCTCCCGTCAAGGCATCAAATTCAATTTTTAATTTCTGAGTTCCGCTCCTGATTCTCTTAGCAGCTGCTTTATAACCTTTGAGACATCCACGTCGACGGGTTTTGGATACACCTAATTCACATTTGAAACAAATATAACACGCATGATCAGCAAAAGAGTTTACAACGTACATTTTAAAAATAAGAGAGACAAGCAGATACCATTCCCTTCTTTTGGTTTTCTTGCATGAGATGGCCTATTATTATCATTGTTTGTTGTCCTCCTTTCCTGATTTCCCTCTCTTCCCTCACCTTCAGTTAATTGATCATTATCTGTATCTGAATGTTCTTGTAATAACGAGACTACACACAAACAAAAAATAGCATATATCAATTAATTTATTCAATGAACAAGTATTTGATGATGTGATGAAAGAAATTTATTTACGCATATGGCGACGCCGGCCTGTGTGCCTGAGCCATTCCTTGTATGTATCGATTGTTTCGTCCCTGAAGTCATCCCTGAAGTCTGTGAATCATGATTAACCAAATGCAATTGTGTCAAAACAACATTATATCTGATCCAAAACAATTTAACGAGCTATGCAAATAATGAGTATACCTATTTCTGAGTCTTCCTCTTGCATTTGTACTAACCAAACCTTGTAGGCATCAAGCTGCTTCTCTGTACCAGCATGAGCATGTCCTCGCTTCCCCCCATGTTGTTTAATTGGCGTTATGCTGACATTACCATGAACTTCGGGCTCCTTTGACATTATCAACCTGATTTATTTATAAAACTACAAATAAATTTGGTTGAACAAGGACATGCAGCAACAAAGTCTAATATAAAAGGGAGAATTCAGAACTGAATATGACTGAACTAACTATAAACATGCAGAAAAAGGGAGGATTCAGAACTGAATATGACTAAACCTGATTTCCTTTTCCTTAGCATTGTCATGTAGCATTTTATCTGCGTCTCGTAAATATTCGATGGGCTCAATTGTAGCTACATTGCCTCCGCAACGCTTCTTGTAGTATAAATAATCCCTTGATCCATAGCCAAATTGTTCCTTGAAATACATCAGGTTATGAAATGTGAGATGAACTCTATCGACTTCAAGTTCAATTAATTCATCGTCCTCAGATTGCCCCTTCAATTGGAAATAAATAGTCCACATTTCATCCGTCAATGGTTCACTGCATATAAAACATAGAAACATTAGTCCTGCTTATGCCTTCTGAATATTTTCCAGGAAGTAGTATGCACTGTATGCACTGCTGGATTTCTCTAGTTACGATACGTGCAAATACAGAGGAGAACAACTTGATAGCAAATAAATTCAGAAACTGTCGCTTATATTTGCATACAGTTTCTTCGATAGTTTCTGAATTTGCATACATATTCTTATATTCTTATATTCGACCTGCTGCTGCTGCTGCTGCTTGACATGCTGAGTGATGCATGCATTTCTGCTAGAACTAGTGACTCAGCTACCAGCTGGTTGCCTGCCTAGTAGCTAGCGAGCTGCCTAACTAACTCTTGCAACAAGGCCTTAGAATTGCAAGGCCAAGGCTGAAGGCTCTCTTTATATAGGTGCAGGTGCAGCCGTGCAGGGCAGGGCAGGGGCCAGTATACAGATCATGTACAAAGGAAACAGTGGTGCTTATAGTAGCTGCAAAGTCATAGGCAGCGGTGGTCTTATGGTTGGCGTGATTAGCTCCTGAATTGATTCTGTTGGTGATGAACCAAAATGCATGCATAGTTGCACTCACATTCTGCTTTCTGCTTTGTCGAACAGATCAGAGTTCCAAACTAGTAATTTTGGCCAACTCATCCTTTTGCCTTTCGGTCAGAGGTTCAGCTACCTAGCCATGTATCTTCTGTGATCATTCTTCCATCACAAGTTTAGTTTTCCTAATGAATGAATCTGACTACTAAAACATCATCATAATCCAGCAGTATTATAAGACTGGAAATAAATTCAGAAACTGTCGAAGAAACTGTATGCAAATATAAGAATAAATTCAGAAACTGTAATCCAGCAGGACAACTTGATACTGGAAATATTTTAGATGAGCATTGTGTACTACTTGATAGCAAATAAATTCAGAAACTGTCGAAGAAACTGTATGCACTGTATGCACCGTATGCACTGCTGAAGTAGTAAATTCAGCATTACTACATGCACATACAGAGGAGAGTTCTCATCAATATCAAAGTGCTCCATCTGTGCATTAAGGAACACCTTTCACGAGATGCTGAAGGGACACCTTTCAGAGCATTAAGGAATTACTAAAAACAATAATGTGTCAAGGAATTACTAAAAACAATAATGTGTCAAGGAATTACTAAAAACAATAATGGATACTTCATGAGACAAAATTATCTTCTCATCTAGCTTGACGAGCATAGATGATCTTGATTTGTTAAATGTACTCTTTGCTACTGGCTTCTTAATATGAAAGTACATGTAAACTCTAGCACTCCACTAATTGCATGTCAAGTATACGAAAGCTATTTATTTGATTCCATTCCATCTCCATAGTTGCAGTACGTATTCGAGGTTTGTCATTGACACGTGAGAGGTTGCAGTGGCACTATGGCAGGATAGCAGGTGGCACTATGGCAGGGTAGCGGCTCCATAAGGATCACCAGTTGCTCGATTATCAAAAACATGCCCAAGAACAAGAACAACTAGGGGATAACAAAATGAAGGTAGCTAGCAGATTTATTTAATTAGTACCTCGTGTGCAGGAAGCGTATTACGCCAAGTTCGTCATCATTATCATCGTGTTGATGTGGGCGCATCTCCTCTGAAGATTCAGGCATGGAGGCAGGAGGCTCGGCGAAGCTGACGCTTCTGCGTGTGGTGTTTGAAGATGCACCAGTTTTCTTCATGGTGTCCAGCGCCGTGGTCGTGCGCCGTCGCCGTTGCCGTGGTGCAATGGGGGCGGGGTTTGAGGAGTGGTGGCGTCGCCGTTCTGGTGCAAGGGTGGGTTTGAGGAGTCACG
Source organism: Saccharum spontaneum (assembly GCA_022457205.1). Taxonomy (NCBI): domain Eukaryota; kingdom Viridiplantae; phylum Streptophyta; class Magnoliopsida; order Poales; family Poaceae; genus Saccharum; species Saccharum spontaneum. Next base: position 56,943,093 of record CM039618.1, read on the forward strand.
GCGTCGCCGTCCTGGTGCAAGGTGGGGTTGGAGGAGTGGCGGCGTCGCCGTCTCTTGACCTAACTGGTGAAGACGAGCAGTCGGGCCGGGGTGCTGGCGTGGTTTGAGGAGTGGGGAGGCAGGCGAGGAGTTTAGGCGAGGAGTAAATGTAAAAGGCCCATGCGGGCGCAGTACGAGGAGTTTAGGCGCGTGAATTTGGCATCCAATCGATGCTTTGGCGGGCTCCTAAAAAACCAGACCAAAAAATTGAGTACGGGACTTTATGTATGTACAGAGAACGTATTTTTCATATGTGAAATTACACAAACGAAATGTTCATATGTGAAATTACTAAATAATGAAATTTTTATATGTAAAAGTCCACGCAAAAATAATTACTTTTTGATAAAGTCATATATCATTGTCCAATGAAAAGGCATGACAAACGAAAACAAGAGTAACCCTAAAATAGACTATGACACATTCGGCACACCGATCATGTCCTTGCTCGAGCATAAAGCGTAACCCTAAAATAATCTGTGCCCTGTTTTGTCTTGTGAACTCGAGCATAAAGCGTAACCCTAAAATAGACTATGACACATTCGGCACACCGATCATGTCCTTGCTCGCACAATGCCTTCAAGTTCCAACGGCATCGTCACGAGGAACAGTGTTAAGGAGAGCGAGTTCCATGGAGGAGCCCGATCGAGCACCGAGTGGACTAGACGGAGTGAGGAGTTGTGTGAGAGCAAGATCCACCAGTGCCTAGCTAGATGCGAGAAGGAAGATACGCCATAGTGAGTAGACCCTCCAATTATACCCATATAGCTAGCTCTTAAGGGCACCCGCAATGTGTGAGCCGTGACGAAGCTTGTAGACTAAATATGCAGGGCCAAACTATGTGATCTCCTCTTTCGCATTAGATGCAACATCTTTTCAATAGAATATACCGATTAGGAGTCACTGGCAGAGGCAGGAACATTAAAGTATGATACAACTATGATACAACTATGCAACAGCTTTTCATCCTACATGTCTCTATATGATATATGGTAACACCATATGTCTATTATATCCACATGCCCATTATGAGTCTTTCGTGTCTATATATGATATATGGTAACACCATATGTCCATTATACCCACATGCCCATTATGAGTCTTTTGTGTCTCTATATGATATATGATAACACCATATGTCATTGATACTCATGTACCGATTAGTTGCCCATTGCCTTCTAGAAGATAGGAACATATATAGGTGTACACTTTCTAGAAGGCCATACTTATAACCCTAACTAGCAAATCTCAAACTAATTACTTCTTGGGCCTCTAAGAATTCAAGTTTGTATAATTAAAAAAAAATTTAGAATGTTATTTATTAGGGTAAATGTTAATATGAAAAATATGAATTAAAAAATTGCTATGGGCTATAGGTATAATGAAAAATAAGAGGGTAAATGTTAGAATGTTGGTGGGTTCATGCAAAGAGGAGAGACTACAGTAGATACAAATTCAACTTTGTATAATTAAAAAAATTTAGAATGTTATTTAATAGGGTAAATGTTAATATGAAAAATATGAATTAAAAACTTGCTATGGGCTATATGTATAATGAAAAATAAGAGGGTAAATGTTAGAATGTTGGTGGGTTCATGCAAAGAGGAGACTAGTAGATACAAATTCAACTTTGTATAATTAAAAAAATTAGAATGTTATTTAATAGGTTAAATGTTAATATGAATTAAAAAATTGCTATGGGCTATAGGTATAATGAAAAATAAGAGGATTTGTTTAAGAGAAAAAAAATGTGCTATGGGGCTGTAGGGCCAGCCAGGCAACGCAACAGGCTCAACCGGCAAGCAGGAGCCGATTGGGCCCGGCCAGCCCATTAACCCCATAGCACAAGAGAGGACCAGGCAGTGATGGATGATTTGTTCGGAGTTCGGGAGTGCTAACACGCCTCCACCTTTAAGCAGTGCTACGAGCTCCTAAGTAGCCGATGTGGTACTAAACGGAGACGAGTGCGACGCCGCTGCAAACAAGACAAATGGGCCGGCACAGACGAAATAAAATGACTAATGGGCCGCCCTATAAACTTAGAGAAAAAGCCCCAATCCCCTCGAGCCCGGTATTCCACCAGTTCCCCAATCCCCATCCCATGCCGGCCATGGGAGCCCGCCGTGCGCCGCCGCGAGGTCGCCACGCCCGCCGCACCAGCGCGAGGTCGCCACGCCCGCCGCACCAGCGCGAGGTCGCCACTTCCGCGGCACCACCGCGAGGTCGCCACGCTGCCATACGCCGGGGCTGGAGCCGGTGACGGCAAGCAGCAGGTCTGCGGCGATGTAGGGGGGCGGCTTGCCGGCTTGGGGCGCACACACACCCAACTTCACATCAACAGCCTGGTCGCCACTCCGTCTCCTTCCAGCTCGGCAGCTTGCTATTCGCTGCGCCGCACTCAACAACCGAGACCCCAGGGACCTCATCGCTCACGGCCAGGCGTCCAGTCCGGCCAAGCCTCCAGTCCGGCATCCACAAGTCCACAAGCTGGCTAGGTAAAAATTATTAATTGTTTAATTTGCATCCGATAGGAATATTTGATTCATTGGATGTCTAAATTGGCAGTGAGATTCTGCCGATAAGCTGGCAAGCAGCAGGTCTTTGTGAAGAATATTTGCAGCAGAGTGAGATTCTCTGAGTATCTATGAAATGTTAAGGAATATTTGCAACCGATAAGCTGGCAAGCAGCAGGTCTTTGTGAAGAATGGTTTCTGCCGTGAATTTCCTACTAGGATTGATTGGTATTGCATTTTTTTTTATCTGTTGCTGAATTGAGCTGTCCTAGTTGACTGATCTTATAGAAAGCTATAAGTGCTTCGTATCTTGGAACAAGGTTTTAAATTCAAACATGTCATATTGACATCCATTCCTTGCAGCTGAAAACCTGGGGCTGGCGACCTCGCCGCCGTACCTCGCCCTGTCGTCTAGCAGCAATCCCAACTACGCCAACGGCGTCAACTTCGCTTCCGGTGGCATGCATGAATATATGATACAATGTTGTGCATGCACAGGACCAATGCATCAGCTTCGACAAGCAGATCGACTACTTGGCGTCGGTGCAAAGCTATCTGAGGGTCGCTTCTATGACATTGTGCAGTTTCACTAAGCATCCATCAGCACATGCAAGAGTAATATTTCAGAGCATTCAGTAATGCTGTTGCCTCAGGATGTTCAGAAATTCAGTCAAAAACAAACTCCTTGCTGCTGGTGATAGAATGCTGAACAAATATAGAAGCTACTTCTAGGCAACAGTTACAAAAGGTGTTGCTGAAGTGATTAGAAGTAGCTGTAGTTATTAGAAGTAGCCTTACCTATCAGCGATCTTTCGCTCCTGTACCGATTTCTGTTCCAAGTAATCAATAAAGCCTATGTAATTAATTTGAATGTACATGTGGGTGACCAAAACATGAAATTGATGTGGCATGACATGTATGAATTTTCCTCTTATGGAATGAATGAAAATGTGGCAGCAATGTGTTGATATATGAATTTGTCTCATATGCAAAGAATGAAAATGTGGTAGCAATGTGTTGATATATGAATTTTCCTCTTATGGAATGAATGAAAATGTGGCAGCAAGTGACATGATATCAGAATGATCACAGAAAGATCTCTCTAGAAAAATCACAGAATGATCACAGAAAAAAATCACAGAATGATCACAGAAAAGGCAACGAATGGCATTTTCAGCTTGCATAATTGAAGTAACAACTGACGACATCCAGCACACTTAAATTGCAGAATTAAAGTAAAATCATAATTCAAGCTCAGTTCACTGTCTAAATTAAACAAAAGATTGCATGCTAGGTACCAAATAGAAGCAAATATCACATTAATACATATAGGATCACAATTATGTAAAAAGCTCATCTTCCTCTCCCTGGCCTAAAGTGTTGACAGGTGCAACATGCCCGTCGTTGATGTAGGTGTCATCATTCTCATCATCATCATCAGGTATGTCATCTAGATCTGGTTCTGGCACAGGTATAGCACTTTGAATAATGCTGGCATCTCCAGTCACTCCATCGAGGTCATTCCTTGTCCAGTTTGTCAACTCTCTAAGCTGGCTACAAATGTCCATGTCCTCCACACCTACATCGACTGAGTCAATATCAATCTGTCCCTGTTGTTCAGTTTCTCCTTGTTCTGGCATGGAAAACAAGGTCCTAGGCTTCATTCTAACAACACTACTCCAGTTGGGTTTATTTGCACATTTCACATAGAAAACCTGCTCCACTTGAGTCCCCAAAACGTAAGGATCATTCTTATATCGAAGACGAGTTGTATCAATATCTATAATCCCATATTGATCCTTACTGAACCCTTTACTTTTACTCTTGGATGCGGCAGGAACATCAAACCAATCACACTCAAACAATATGACTTCTTTTTCACCAGGGAAATCTAGTGTGATTACCTTCTTAAGGACACCGTACCAATCCATATTGCTCGCACTATCATCACCCTTCACTAGAACTCCTGAATTTTGTGTATTGAAGTTAGCCTCTATAGCAGCTGTCCGGAAAAAAAAATCATGAATTACGCATCTGTTGAAAACCCGAGCAACATAATGAGGACCCTGTGAAAGGTCATATAACTCTTCACTGATCTTCCGTTCTTCATAAAGTACCTTGGCCTGCGCACAAGAAAAAAAATATAAGAACTGAAATATTTTAAAATTGGACAACTGCAATATTTTTTGTCATGTATATTATAGCATTACTCACCTTACGTTCAAACCATCCAACAAAATGCTCCCTGTGACGCTTATCAACGCCTTGTGCACTAGTTCTTCTCAGTAGCTCCTTATGCTCCCTATACATTTTTTTGGGAAAAACATATTACTATACATTCAACTATAGACTATGTAAAAACATAAAAAAATGTATCTAACAGCTTACTTGATCCATCTCAGTGCCTCATCACAGTTTGATAACATATAGTGCCGCATCTGCAGCATTTCAGATTTAGGAAGATGCTGTAATTTGCAGCCTTTCTTACTGTAGTCGATGCTGCCAACTATGCTAGACCCAGCCGGTGGTTCATTTACCACGCTCCTCTCGTGGCGCATTGGCCGATCCAGCTTCGTTTCAATGTCTTCTAGGAAGCGAGAGCAGAATGTCATGCACTCCTCTAAGATATATCCCTCTGCTATCGAACCTTCTGGATGTGCCTTGTTCCTAACATATCCTTTAAGTGTACGTAGATACCTCTCGATTGGATACATCCATCGATAGCACACTGGTCCACCAAATTTAGCCTCCTCAGCTAAATGAACCGGCAAATGCATCATAATGTCAAAGAATGCTAGTGGGAATATCATCTCAAGCTTACATAAAGTCTCTGCAATTGAAGAGCTTAGTGTTTCTATGTCAGTTTGCACCAGCTCCTTTGAACACAGCGCATTGAAAAACCTGCTAAGCTCAACCAATGGTCTAGCAACAGCTTCAGGCAAGATATGCCTTGCAACTAAGGGCAACAGTTTCTGCAAAATAACATGATAGTCATGTGATTTTAGTCCAGAAACCTTACATCCATTCACATCCACACATCTCTTTATACTAGACGCATAACCATCAGGCATCCTCACTCCTTCTAAGAATGTGCATAGCATCTTCTTCTGGTCCCTGTCTAAGGAGTACAATGATGGTGGCAAAGTATACTTTCCATTCTCCACCACTGGATGCTGATCCTGCCGTATCCCAAGATGTTGCATGTCAAGCCGCGCCTTTTCACTATCCTTACACTTACCATCTATGTGAAGCAACGTCCCAATAATGCTTTCACAGATATTTTTCTCGATGTGCATAACATCCAAGTTATGCCTTACAAGCAATTTTTCCCAGTAAGGAAGCTGAAAAAATATACTCTTTTTCCTCCAATTGTGCCACCTACTGTCTTCTTCACGTTGCTTCCTCTTCTTTGTTGCTGTCCCAAATTTTGGTTGCTCAAAACTTTCATACTGCTGTAGAACCTGAGCACCGGTCAATGGCACAGGTGCCTCCCTCATCTCTGTCATGTTGTTGAAGCTAGTTTTGCTCTTGCGCCACCTATGGTCCTGAGGGAGAAATCGACGATGACCCATGTAACAATGCTTCGACCCAAATTTCAACCATAAGTACTCTGTATCTTTGTGGCAGTATGGACATGCAAACTTTCCTTTAGTACTCCAACCAGATAGCATGGCATAGGCAGGGAAGTCATTTATGGTCCACAACAGAAGCGCATGAAGAGTAAACGTCTCCTTCTCATTCTCATCCCATGTTTCAACACCTGTCACCCATAACTCTTTCAGCTCATCAATTAGGGGTTGCAAGTAGACATCAATATTCATTCCAGGTGATTTTGGCCCTGGAATCAGCATAGACATCATCCAATAGGGTTGCTTCAAAAACAACCAAGGAGGCAAGTTGTAAGGGATTAGGATGACAGGCCATGTAGTATATGCAACATTCAACATCCCAAACGGATTAAAGCCATCAGCTGCAAGACCGAGCCGTACGTTGCGAGGGTCCTTAGCAAAATCCTTATACTCTCTATTCACATGCTTCCATGCCAATGAGTCTGCCGGGTGACGCATTTTCCCATCATTTACTAGTTCTTCCTCATGCCAACGCATCAGCTTCGATGTCGATGATCTCATATACAATCTTTGCAAGCGAGGAATAAGTGGAAAATAACGAAGGATCTTACGTGGAAAACGCTTCTGCTTCTTTCCACAATCACTGTCAACAAGATCATCCTTTTCAGTACCACCTGTCTCTTTCCACCTCGATTCACCACATGTTGGACACTTATCCAATATAGCATAATCCCCACGAAATAACACACAATCATTGACACAGGCATGAATCTTATCATAATGCAGGCCAAGATCTCGAACAACCTTCTCCACTTTATCCAATGAAGTTGGGAGACAATGGCCATCAGGAAGCACAAGCAAGAACAACCGAATTATGCGTTCTAGACTGCTATTACTAATACCATCCATGCATTTAATCTGAAATAGCATGACAATGAAAGAAATCTTTGTAACCTCTTTGCAACCTGGATACAACTCCTTCTTTGCCTCTTCTAGTAACCTAAAAAGTTTTTTTGCAGTCGCATTTGGCTCGCCCCCATCTCTTCCTGTGACTTCTCCATGTATAACACCTCTGATCAGTGAAGAAATTATTTCATGGGAACTTTCAGCATGATCTATTGCAGTTCCATCATCGTTACCATTCTCAACTAACGAAGGCTCACAATTACCTTCTCCTTGAATGAAACTCTCATCAAACCCTCTCAGTGCCACATGAGTTCGAACCTCCTTTTCACTTCGATAAGACATGCAGCGGCATCGAGTACATGGACATGGAGCTGTTTCTTCACTGGATGTGCCCCCAAATACACTCTGTAAAAAGTTCTTGAATCCTGCCTGCCATTCTGAAGTATATCTGGACATCCGCATCCAGCTCTTATCTTCATTTGACATCCTTCACGGTATCCCTACAGTGAGCACGAATCCATAGAATAAATACCCGCTATCAAGCTAACATTATGAATTGAAAAGCATTTTTTCCTAATGAGCAACAGTGGCGGAGCTCGTGAATTTTAAAGCCTAGGGTCACTATCAAAGCAAATGTACTATCTGTATCGGGTAAATATACCACTACCACTAGAACTTGTAAAGTAATTGCGCAGTCCTTTTCGGCAACATTCTGAAAATCTGATAATTAAAATCTATTACAAATCAAACAAGCTGTAGTAAATCTTAGCAGTAGCAGTACTAATCGAAACAGCAAGCTGACAATAACTCAATTTCACAACTAAAAATTCACCTGCTATTGCCTCTGGCTGCTGCCTTGTTG
>CM039618.1:56951081-56983125 GCA_022457205.1 Saccharum spontaneum
AATTAGAACCAAGGGAATTAATCTCCATGTAACTTAAGCTACACATTGCAATGTAAGGTCTGTTAGCCCTCTGAAGGTGAACTATGCAGAAAATTAGTAGTGGTTGGACAATTTATTGGATATAGATAAGACAACCAATTTTAATTACTTGGACTGTTTATTCCAGAAATGTTGGTATGGTAGTTTTGTTGACTATTAAGGAAGGTAGGTTGATTTTTTCCCTTTCTCCCTCTTTTTTTTTCCTTGAGCGAGGTGCTGACCTTTGAGAAAGGATGAACTCTGGATCATACAGGTTAGGCATCGCTTTCATCCTGGCTGCTAGTGCCTGCTTTTGCTCTGCCATGATTTAAGAGCTGGTCAAGGGACTATGCATATATGAAAGATATGCGTAAAGAAGTTACATGATGGGCGGAATATACGTAGCTTAGGTTGTGTACGGTGTACCTTTTGCTTTTTGATTGTAGAGAAGAGGCCGTCTGCGTAAGTGTTTTATCCATATCATCGCTATCTTGGCTGCAATCTTTTTTTCCAGTGATCTCCTAGCAATTGTAGTTAACAAACTTTTAAATAATCTGCGATTCTGCTCTTTCTATAACTGTGAATTATGGACTCTGGTTTAAACAACCTCGTCTGTTTCTGTTGTATGAAGACGTTTGAGCAGGTTTCTGCGAGCACCGGTTTCTGTTCTTGGTGATCTTGTGCACATAAATCATGAATTGTTACCATGTATCAGTGTGGAGTGGTAGAAGCAATTATATAGATAATAATTAATTATTACAAATACGAAGATATGAATAATAACCTGGCATCATCATTTTTGGAGGTGTCATCATCTAGGTCAATAGTAGGCGCCGGAGTCTGTGACATCCATAAATAGGTGAGTTTATGATCTTGTAAATAAAGAACACTGAATGAGAGCAGGATTTTCCTTACTGATTGTGTTTGTGGTTCAGTTTGTATGGACTCATTCTGAGGCTGTGGGCTCATGATGATTGCAGCTGAATTTGGATCATGTGCACTCATGATGGCAGTAGCTGAGGTTCCTATCTGTGGTACGTTATGTTGTTGAATGTCAATGCTTGCTATGTGCGTGTGAGGCATAGAGGTGCTCTGTGTCAAAGTACGTCTTCCAGGTCTTTCCAAAACAGCCTTCACCTGGTACTGTCTGTTCTTCGTGCTTCTGCATGAATCATTGGTAAGATCGATGGAAAAAACAAATTTTTTGTTAATAATATTTTGCAGTGCTTGGGGCAGGCCATCTCTTGTGTGCAATGGGTTGACTATTGCTTGACAGTCTTTGTTCACGATCCTCTGTGCTTCGTCATCGTAGGCAAAGAATCGTGCTTTGCCTGTTTCATCTTTGCCTATGAAGGATAATAAGTACCTGTCCAATTTAAGATAACTCCAAGCTGTAAGAATTCATAAAAATGGTATGTATATGTATGTATTGTAGGTTGTTTTACTATGTATGATACATACCTGGGTACCGTGTTTGTGCCTTGGCATTTTGGACATGTATAGCTCCCATCCAGTTGTTGTTCTGCCTTTTTTTTACAGGGTTTACAGGACATGTACCACCAGTTGTTGTTAGTAATAGAATCGATTGTTACTGCACACTTGAATGGGCCTTCTTCCTGTTACAGAGTATAGAGTTTTGAGACTTCCATTTTGCATCTGTTCTGGAAAATGCGTGGCTAAGCTTATTATGTCAATATCTGAGGTATTATAGGATCGGTGTATAAGCTATATAATGGAATATAGATCGAAAAGAGCAGGATGCATCGTTTCTGATTGTGTACCTTTTCATCAAAGGGATCAACATGATTGAGAGCAGCTATAGTTTTTTCTGGAAGCTGAATATCTTGAGCTGCAGCACGAATAATTTCTTCTGATGGTGGTGGACACTCGATGAACACCGGAGTATTTTTGAATCTATTGACAAAGAATATGCTGTTATAAATTAAGGTGCATAAGAATTCTGTGAGTTGAAATCTAGAGAGTGTTCACCTGGAATGGAACGGAACTGCCTCTGGGACATTGGGATTGAAGTAGTAGGAGCAAGCTGGACTTCCAGTTAAGCATGTTTTGTCTGCAGTGTCACACAATCATGTTTAGTTATGCAGCGGATCTATTTTTCTGTCCAACAAACAACCGGATCTATATATATATATATATGACAGCATATATATTTACCGCTGGTAAATAGCACAACGAAGAATGAATTACCGTTGTCTGTGAAATCTTCTCGAGGTATGCAACCAACGAGGAGGCAAACAATAAGATTACCAGCTTGAGCGTCATATATGCTATCAATGTTAAAGTTTGTAGCATGTTCACCCCACAAAGTAATCTTCATAATATTATCTCTGTGTAAAATCAAGTTTCTTTATCAGACTAAGGCCGTACGTGTTGTTGAATCCACAGTGACTATTTTGTATACATACCTTATATCTTTGATGTAGATCTCTCTCAGCACCTTAGCCTTTTCTGTGTTTCTGGGCACAAATGTGTGGGCTGCCTTGTACTTGACGAGGTATCCAATGACATCTTTTAAGAGGAAAATATTATTTTGGTTATAAAACTAAGCACTGATGTGTAGCACAAATAGAAGGTGAAGAAGAACATATAATAACTGTTTGTATATGTAGCTTACCTGTGTAAGTGTACACTACCTGTTGTGGTTTTATGATTGAAAATGGACTGATCCTGTAAATGTAATCTGGAATTGAGCGTGGAGGATCTGAGACAATTTCGGCAGTCGTGAATTCTGTGATTTGTATCATCAGCCTCTTATCAACTGCCTTGTAGGTTGCTTTGGCATTGTCAACGACAAATTTCTTGATAATATAAACCTTTCCTACTTCGAAGAGATATGCTTTTTCCTCAATGAGATCGTCTAAAATCTCAGCGTACATGGCATCTCCCTATTTTTATTATTATGTGCAAAAACAATTAGATAATATTTGTGTCAGTCTGTAGAAGCTAAACTGACAACAATTAGTGTTGGAGGCAGTGAGGGTCAAACCTTTGCATCTGCTAGAACCATACCAACATATAAAGGTGCACCGTGCCCTCTTGTTTCATACATAGTCCATTTTCTAACAACACGAACAGTGACGCCATGCCGCCGGCGACCTTTTTCTAGCCTGCCAAGGAATTTTGGGTCCTGCATGCTGTATCTGTAACATGAAGAAGTAAATTGTAGATATATGTGTATTCACGGTACAAATAGAATCGCAATTATTGAATAGAGAGATAGCAAAACTGGTACAGAGAAAGGCACTAATAGTAGCATATTTTACGGGGCGCATATAAGGCTATCAGCTGTGCTCAAGTGTACATACATAGAAGATAACGAACCATAAAAAATCTGGAAATGTAGAGGTATGCTTGTTATCTGATCGTGTAAAAATGAAGCATTTCACTACACTATTACCAACGCAGAGGATATATACAACTGTTTTTTTATCTTCAGAGCACGGAGACCACTTCATTATGTGGTTACAAAGATGCACAAAATCCTTGTTTACATGCCAAAATGTGGGCAAGCAGACATAGAGTTCTGGATCTGGAACCTACATATACATATGTATAGATATATATGTGTACTAAAGCCTAATTTTTTTCAGTGCTGTGACCCGCAGATACGATGAAGGAACCGAAATATTTATGAAAGTAGATATAGCTTCACTATTGCAGCAAATACACGCGATATCTTGTAGTGTGTCAAAGTTTGGTGAACCAGCTATGTACAAAACCAAATGGTGATGAAGATAGGTGAGCTCTGATTGTTAGGATAGGTGCTGAAGAACTTCTTTGTAAACAACGTTCCTGGTTTCGTTTGTAGCCTTGCCGTCATCATCTTCGATGTACATTTTTAAGCCTTGCTTTGTTGTCACACGTGAAACAGCAACGTAGAGCTGACCATGTGTAAAAACTGGTTTTGGGAGGTAGACACCGACAGCAGATAAGGTCTGTCCTTGGCTTTTATTAATTGTCATAGCATAGCAAACTCTGATCGGGAACTGACGTCTTTGAAGAACAAACGGCCACTTGTTACTTTTGAGAGATAAAGTAATGCGCGGGATAGCAAAGGTTTGATTCGCATGCCGTCCATTCATAATCTTTGCCTCAATCGTCCAATCTCCTACAGAGGTCACAATAAGTCTTGTACCATTGCAGAGACCTGCTCTCTGATTTAGATTGCGCAACAGCATTATAGGAACCTGCTGTTTCAAGAGTATCTTATGCTGTGGGAAATTATTGCCATTAATTGAATTTAGAAATTCAATCGGATATAAAAGATCATATGCTTCATGCTGAGCAGTAGTTTTAGCAATACTGTCTGAACTGAGATATTCTTTCTCTTTGCCACGCACCAATGGAATCATGTATTCATTAACTGTATCTGTTAGTTCATTTGTCGGAGCTAATATAGCTCTTTCTGCAAGGTAAGTAGGATCCCTGTACCTTGTCTCAAAATTAGGATAAACGGAGTGCACAACCGCTGCGAGCCTGTCTTCACCAGCTACTAAAAGCAAATCATCTGGTATTGTAATCCAAGTTGGCTCATTATCTCCTTCCTTTGCAGTGGCTGGTACTTTGCCCTCACCTATATCGAGTATCCATCTACTGAATGCAGCTACCTCCTGTTGTTGACAAGGATCAGATGGTGAGGAAAGTAACCACATATTTTGTTTTAAGTTTAGTATTTCTACATGACTCCAAAGGTGTGATCTGATTATAGTTGCAGCAATGACCTCCTCTTTACTACCTCCTTCAACTACAGGCAAAATCTGCCTCAGATCCCCTCCCAAGACTACTACCTTGCCGCCGAACGGAATATGTGCAGCCTCTGGATTTTTGACCTTTTCAATATCACGGAATGTACGGTCTAAGGCCTCAAAACATTTTCTGTTAGCCATGAGTGCCTCATCCCAAATTACCAGACTCGTAAGCTCGATAAGCTCAGAGAGCATTGTGCCCCTACTTACATCACAGATCATGTCATCTTCTACCTCGCAAGGTATCTTGAATCTTGAATGAGCTGTACGGCCTCCTGGTAAAAGCAAGGCCGCTACACCCGATGATGCCACGGTAAGAACAATTTTATTCTGCCCTCTCAGATAACCAACTATTCGGTTCCATAAATATGTTTTACCAGTCCCCCCATATCCAGATACAAAGAAAAGTCCAGGTTCATTCTGGTGCACTCTTTGTACTATTGAACTAAAAGCAGCAGCTTGATCTTCATTAAGAGATACAGTTGGGTTGGTCATGTCGATAGAAGCATCTGAAGGGTATGAAAGTTCCTCTTCAACAAGATGATTGTATAGAATAGGATATTCAGCATGTGTCTTTGGGGGCAAATTGAAATCAGTTATATTTCTGCCACTTTGTGAGAAAAGAGTGGATAATTCATCAAGGAGATAGTCTCTGGTTTGGGAATCTGGCAACTGATAATTTGGATCTCCTATCATATCTCTATACTGATAGATGATATCATCAGCTAAATGGCGCCAAACTTTCTCAAAAAAACTATTCTCATCACCAACTTCGCAAAACAACACCATGGTAACAAATAAGCTGCGCAGCTGCGGTGATGTAGCCCAAGCAGCTGCTTCATCAAAGGCATTGTACCACTCTTGGTCATCACTGAGCAAACCACGTGAGTTGCATGCTTCTTTGAATGTACGGTGATATACACGATTGTGAAATCTAAGGTGTTCATAACTTGTAGCACCTTTAACTGTGAGCAACAACATTCGTAGATAGTATCGTTCTCCGGCTGATGGATGGACATAATGAAGCCGACCTATTTTACCATGCTGCTGCTTACGCCTATTCCACTTTCTATCTTTCTGATCCCATATCCACTTGGAAGGAAATTGTGGATAAGTTAGTGTTCTGGCTTCAGGAAATATTTCGTTACATAGAAACCACTGAGTTAACATCGTTCTCCTCAAGAAATCGGCAGAGAGCAATCTATCCATCTTTGTTCTGGAACTAAAGGTTACAAAATTTTCATTTGGAAGATGAACAGGCATTCTTTCGACTGCTGGGTGATGTCTATGAATATCATATCCGAACATTCTCCAACAAGCATCCTGATCACAAATATATCTACAATCAAGATATTCTTTGACCTCATTTACAGTATTCGTTTGTTCATCATATGGTGCTGCCTGTCCTCTTCTAACTTTCTGTAGGTAAACTTTGCTACAATCAGCTCCTTTGGTGACATACTTGAAGAGATACTTGATGAAAGTAGTTTTATTGCACCACTCAACATTTATGTGTGCCTGATACTTCTTGAGCAATGTAATGTTATATGGAACAACCCATCTATTGTCCATCTGGAAGCCTCCTTTCTGAACAAAGAGTGTGTCCTGCTTTCTCTTGTACAGAGCAAAACCAACAGAGTTGACAACAGTTTCATCTTGATATGGTTTGGGAAAATGCTTGGAACACTTGCTATTCTTCATGCATGGGCACTTAGGGTTTTGTTTACCACAAGGTCCGTGCACCATGTGTTCTGCAACAAGAGCATATCCTAGTGGATCCACCTTTGGATCAGGTATTTGTGCAGACACATACTTGTCTATCATCGCTGGAGTTGGATTGGATGTGTCTGCTGAAGTCCACACAATAATATGTGCATGTGGAAGACCACGCTTTTGGAATTCAACAGTGTGGAGAACTGCAGATTTAGAAAGTGAAGCTTACACATTTAGGAGAACAGTGGGTATAGAGGAGGCAAACCAAGGTATGTCTATGATAGGAAATCAATGTGTGCAGTGCAGATTTGAATGTACCTGCATTGCAGGGTCCGAATGGTGTACCATCTTTGATATCATGCAATAATTGTTCTAATTTCATGTTGAATACTCTGACTATGAGATCATTCCTGTCATTCGGTCTCTGTCCAGGCTCGAAGATAGCCTCAGCAATCTCTAGCCATTTAGGGTTACATGTAAATGTAACAAAAAAATCGGGAGGACCGTATTCTCGACAAATAGCTATGCCATCATGATAGTTTTGAATCATGTACCGCCTTCCACCGGTGTACGAAGCCGGCAACACGGTCATCTTCCCCATTTCGCTTCCCTCTGTTGATCCTCTACTAATAGCATCGCAGATTCCTTGAATACTTTCCATTCTAATATCGGCCTGGTTATCCATTATATATTTCAGCCTATTCTCGTCTACACAGGCTCGGGCGTCAACTCTGGCCTGACTTGACAGAGCTCCGTAGCACAAGTAAGGATTTGGCTCATCCTTTCTGTAGTGGAACATGTAGCAATAATAATCTTGCATTGTAATCTTTGTATGAGTATTGGATGATGACGGCATCGCACCATCATATAAGACCCCAGTCTGGAACCCACGTTCAGCATATGGAAACAATAGAGGATACTGAAGGGCCATGAAAGCAGGGTGCAAAGCAGATATCTGCTGTAATTCCCCTGTCTGCTTCTGTATAATAATATCTCGTTCAAATGTGTCACAATTGAAATCACCAACTACAAGCATTGCTAGTTGATCTGTAACTGGTAGACTATATTGTGGCGGATCACCATCTCTGGGGCCAACAATGCGGATAACAAAGTCTTCAGGTTGATTATCTGCCAATCTATCCCTTGCCATCCTAAACTGCTGTGCAAATGGATTGTGATCATCTAGCATACTGAGCAGGGACTGAACAATGGCTGGATCAAGGTCCGATTCTCTTCTTTCATCATGATTCAAAGAACGAAGTCTATTCGGAACCTCATTTGATGTATCATATACATAGAGTTGGATAAATTTGGGAGGCTCACCATCTGGTGGCAGTAAAGAACCAATCCGGTGATGGATCTGTCCACAGATTTTGAAAACCGGTGGACCCCTACCATCGTTGATGGATCGATCTATATGTGCACCCATGGAAGTGAATGCAAAGAGGCAATTGTACTGCCTTATGTTTTTGATAAACTTATTACAGGTGGGGCCCCCATTGAATGTTGCCAAAGAGACTAATGGTTCAGGTCTGGGTAGAAAAGGTGGTATGATGACTTTGCCTCCCTTGCAGCACATGTTGTAAACAACTGAACCAGAAGAGCTTCGTGATTCTTTGCCAACCCTTTCAGCGTGCCAAAAAAGGGCACGACAGTTACAACATTGCTGATCAGGCGGGCCATAGTAAGATCTACCAGGATAGGATACTGCTTCATACAAAGATAACGTGTAGGAAAAGTGAATTAGGCATAGGTGTAGGTCCTGCTATGCTATGCATACACCGCTAAATTTTGAGCCTAGGTACGATGTAACGTCCTGTATGTTTTACCTTTGAGAGCATCTACAAATTCTTCATCAAACTGCCCACACTGTAGATCGGAACTGCGTAGAGAGGCTGCACCTGTATATACATTCTAATCTTAAGGCACGGCATTTTGAAAGCACATAGCGACATTATTTGTGGTGAGGTAGACATGAGTACCTCCCCATGCAAGGCGATGTTGATGTAATAACCGCCTTCTTTTTTTGTCTAGAAGTTGATGGATCAGAACTTTGTATAACACAAGAGGTATTATTTCCTGGTCCAAGGACCTGGAAAATAAGCTACGAAGGACACTGATAAAACAATGTATATAAACAAAGAGGCCTATACGCTGGAGGGTACATACGTCCTCTTGCGCGGCGGCCTCTGGACGTGCCTGGAGCAGAGGTGTCTATATGCACCGAAGCATCCGCTGGCAAATATAATTACAAATTGTTAAATACATCTACGCTGAATATAGTCAAAGAGCTTAGGTGCATAGAAACTGTAATAAAATACAATGTCTGTTACATACATGGGCGCTGGTCGGCCGCATCATGTGGGTAATCCATTGGGTGCAAATGTTGGGCATCTTAACACGGAGATAGAGCAATGAAATTTGTTTTTAATTTTTGAAAAAATCTATAGGCATGTATGAGGCGTTCCGCTGTTGCTGAATTAATAGCTGATGTTCCATAGCTCATGAACACAGATTATCCAACATGTCATAACAAACGATATGGGCCGTGTACGGCTCCCTTTTTTTTGGTAAAGAAACTTTGTAAAAGCACAAAGAAACTAAATGGAAATATTGTCTGGAACATCATGATTAAATAATAGAGGCGAACACAAATGGCCTAAACAGGAAGGATGAATTTGTTTTGTTAGTAAGCTATAAATACAGGGAGCGAGAAAACTGAGGCACACAAACAACGTTTCTCTATTCTGTCATGAAAGGAGAACTGACAGCAACGAGCCTACAAACACTATAGTCCACAATCATGGGGGATTGAGGTGACTTCATCTAGCAGCTGCTGTGCACAGGTTACCAAAGCGGACAGTGGGATGTTTTGATGGCGCGCGGCTGCAACAACCAACCTAGCAAGCTGCGTGCCTCTATTAGCAACTGGGAAAAGGCGGTGAGCTAGAGATCTGTATAATTGGAATCCATGTATTCCACGATGAAGCGCCATAAACCCATATATTGTCTGCAAAGCTATAAGAGCCTGCAAGGCGGCCGCTTCGTATGCCAACGCGTGATCTATAGCAGGATCAGCCCAGAAAAACAATGTTCTCGACGTTCCCTGAACCACATCAGGTGTTAATTCGATCTCTATACCATAGATATAACTCCCATCCTGCACCACCTCACGTATACACGAGACATAAGGTAAGCAACAGTGGCAAGCAACATCTCTCAAAATAGCTACATACGATAACTCGAGAGGAAGCATGGCAGCTATACTGAAAACGGTCACCACGCGTTGTCCCCTGTGATCGTGGAGGACCTGAGTTATTTTTGTAAAAAATCTGTGGTTGCTCTTTTGTAAAACAAACCGAGCAGTTTTTTAAAACTCCCTTCCCCCCTCCTTTTTCCTACCCCAAAAAAACACCATGGTTGATCTCCAGATAGTTCCAAGGACCATGAGCACCCTTCCAAAGGATTCCCAAAGGCAGAAAAGACCAGAGGTATGTCAGTCCAATAGGTGACAATAGGCAATGAGTCCATGCAAGAATATCTAATAGAAGAAGCAGGTATTACCTGAGAAGAAGTTTAGACGAGAGAGGCTGGACCCGGACAACACTAAAACAAGCGTGGCGTAGGCAGCAGGAACAGGTAATCTATCACAGGAAGAGCAAGCAGAGGATCGAAGCACAACAAGAACACGAAGCTTCGTCAACCAATCACAATACAGTAGTTCCACAATCCTGTGCACATGCAAATATCAGGCGCGACTGAAGACCAGTTAACACCAAGCGAATCGCATAAACGGACAACATTACATCTCTATCTGGCCACACTACGTACGGAGATAAATCAACAGTACAGTGAGCAACTGTCAAGCCTCAAAGGGCCAAAAAAAGCAAACAGCGCCTGAAATAAAGACAAGAAAAAGAGGACATACGGCGTAGCGATGGATCCGGAAGAAGGAAGGAGAGATGAAAGCACCCGCCACACCGCAGAGCACTATCTGGGAGAACCTGTGGAACAAGAAAGCGTGCAAACATGATGGAAACGGAATCAAACGGCGACCTATAGACGAGAACGGAATGAATGTGCAGGAACGCCAAGCGAAGGACGACTCACCGGCACGCACGAGGACAACTCACCGGCACGCACGGGCGGCAGGTAACTGGACCGGACCGCTAGGCGGCGTTGCCTGGCGCCCCGCCGGCCCCTCCCCTCAGCTGTCGCGTCGATTGACTGACGCCCTCAGACGGCCGCGAGCGCCGACGGCCGACGCCCCGCCGGCTCCTCCGCCCAGCTGTCGCC
The DNA here is from genome assembly GCA_022457205.1 of Saccharum spontaneum. Taxonomy (NCBI): domain Eukaryota; kingdom Viridiplantae; phylum Streptophyta; class Magnoliopsida; order Poales; family Poaceae; genus Saccharum; species Saccharum spontaneum. The sequence goes on from CM039618.1 coordinate 56,961,875, forward strand.
TCGATTGACCGAACCCCTGGAATGACGGCACCGTTGAACTGGACGGAACAGGCCAAGAAGGGCGTAGAAGGAGCAGGGAGACGACACAGGGTTGCGCGGCCGGAACTTCTGCGTGCTGGAGCGCTGGTGGATGCAGGCGGCCGGCGAAGCAAGCAGCGGCACGGCGGCGGAGGTCGCAGTAAAAACAAGGAGGAGGCCGAGGGAGAAGTAGAGACGAAGAGGAGACCGATCGGGGAGAAACCGAGGCAGTGAAAAGGGGCAGGAACCCGTATGCGGTGAAGCTGGATCAGGCTTACGGAACGTGAGAAGCTGAGTCTGGGTAAATGAGCAGAGAAGCTGAGACGGAGGCGAAGCTGATTCAAAGACAGAGAAGCTGAGACAGAGGCAAAGCTGATTCAAAGAATCCCGACCGTCCCTGACAAGATCCGATGGCAGCAAACATTTCTGAGCGACGTGGACGGTGCTTCTACTGGAGGAGCAGGCCATCCTTGTCTGGGTAAATCCACAGTCATGGACCTCTATATTCATCCTCTATACGTCCTAGTCAGCAAGATTCTCTCCTCTATACTCAATTTTCCCGCACTCATTTATCCTCTATATCATCCTCTATCCACTCTATCCACTGTGGAACTCACTTGTCACTTTATCTAAATATATCTATGTGTGATCTAGTTTTGAAGGATTTATTGAGATGAATTTAATGGTGCAATCGAAATTTAATTTGGATTTTTGGTTTGTGAGTTATAGCATTTTTCCCTTTGTTTAGCTAGTGGGGCCCGCCACTATAGAGTATAGAGTAAGCACTGTACTACTCTAAATATAGAGTGAGAGAAATAATAGAGTATCATTTTAGAGTACCCAGTGCAACAGTTTTTACTCTATATTCATACTCTAAAGTTTTAGAGTATCGTTTTAGAGTACCCACTGCGGGTAGTCTTAGGCCCGTTCGCTTCCTGGGAAATGACCCCAGGAATAATTCCTAGCCGGAATCGTTACTTTAATTTGTATAAGTTTTCCATGGCTGGAATGGTTCCTGGTGTGATATAGCCTAAGCCTGTTCGTTTCGCTGGTTTATTGTAGCTGAAAGCACTGTTCGCTGGTTTATTGTGAGAGAAAAACAATGCTAGATGACTGCTGATTCCGCTGAATAGTTCAAACGAATAGGGTGTAACTGAACGGAGCCAAAGTGTATGTTGGGTAGCAAGAACGGCAGAACACCCTAACTGAATGGAGCCTTGTTACGTTAATTTTAGAAGTGAAATATTAGGTATTATTAGAGATGGTCTTCTTTTTTTTTCTCTCAGTATCTTTTTAAGAGTTGAAAAACATATAGACTTTTTAAGAGCAAAATTTAGGGAACTCTTGGAGTATATATAAATACAGGTTTTTGATCCTTATTAACTTTTAAAACTGTTTTTTTGTTGTATCGTAGGTGATTTTGATAGTGGTGTTTGCTAACGTGACGCTACATCCATACTACAGATTAGATTTGTCGTGCAGGTGCAGGAAGCTCGTACAGTATATGCCACTACTATCCTCTTGGATTCCGAATAATTGTGTGGCCTGAAAACGAACACATATGCCGATATGCGTCTACTGTCTTTGTGACTGAGGGTGTGTTTAGTTCGCGAATTTTTTTTTTTGACCATGGCTATTGTAGCACTTTTGTTTGTATTTATCAATTAGTGTCCAATCATGGACTAATTAGGCTCAAAAGATTTGTCTCGTGGTTTTCTATCAAACTGTGTAATTAGTTTTTTTATCTACATTTAATGCTCAATGCATGTATTCAAACATTTGATATGATATGACGGGAAATCTTAGAATTTTTTTTGGAAACGCCTGATTCGTCTTCCTGGCTGCAATTAACGCCCCGCGGGTAGACGAATGCGACAACGTGTCCTCTGTAAATCCATCAAATATATTATGTATGTATATACTGACAAATCAACCAAAATATGAATAAGTAGATGGTGCAAAGATACATGTCCATGCAAATTTTAGAGATGCGTAAAATTTTGTACAAGGACACACACACAAAAAAAAATCAGCTTGTGAATAGATGCGGGTCGTGGATCCACGTAAACAGTGCACACTGCAACAGCAACACATGAGAAAGATGTTGTGATGGATCAATAATTTTTGAGCGAAATACAAAAGATGGGAGTGGTCGAATCTATATCTAATACTAAAAAGACAAAATTTTAAACTATTTTTTTGTCCATCCATTTTTTTTTTGCCTGTTTTCCTCTAACTACCGGTAGTTAGCTCTTGTCTAGCGCGCCGCCGCCGCAACAGCCGCCCCCGTTGTCCACCATCGCGGGTCCCCCTCCCTTCTCCTCCGGCATCTCGCGGGGGGCTGAAGGGAGTGGAGATCCATTGTTTTTAATAAGTTTTTCCCAGTAGATCGAGTCATTAGGGTTAGCGTCTCTCCATGCTAAATTACTTGGTACTAGAGTTTTATCTCCTCCTTCTCCTCATCTCTGTCGACGGTGAAGGAGAAGGGTGGAATCGTCTTCTCCATGGCGGCTCCGTTGAAGATGAGGGCGACAACATCGGCGTCAGCATCTTCATCGACATGACGACATGGAGACTTTGGTTTCCGGACGACGGCATCAAGGCGGAGATGATGTCGCCGTCATGGAATAATTTTCTCCGGTCTCTTCTCCGTTTTGTTGTGGTTAGATCTGGCCACGATGAAGGACCAGGGAGAATAATTTTCAGATCAGTCTTTCTCACTCTTCGGTGGCAGAAAGAAGAAGAAAGAAGACACCAGAAAAGAAGAAGTTCCTCAATTCCGCCTACAGGAATGTTGGCCGTTGTTCGTTGGGCATTTGTTCTCAGGCCATTTGCCGAGGGTTTGCCTGTGTGGTCATCTATACTGCAAAGCATTTAACATGTTAGGTTTTGAGTTTGCTATTCACAGCGTGAGTACTATTTTGTAATCCAGAGTGCTTGTAATGTGTTGATGTACCCATCTATCATATAATATAATTCTTCTTTCGTCGTAAAAAAAAGCTCTTGTCTAGCGCGATAAGAAGTTCGATTCCAAAACATATTCTTAAAAGCATCTCCAACAGTTTTGCAAATAGCTTTGGCATCCTTGTTTTTTTTTAGAAAAACTCAAAACCCCCTCTCCAACAGTTTGGTATATGAGTTTGGCATCTTTGAGGAATTGGTAAAAGAGCGAGCAATCGGCGCATATATGCATGCGTCGGGGAGCCGCACATCCGCTTGGCATCGGTCTTTCTCGCGGGGCTCTTCGTTGCTTAGCGAGGCTCTTTCGTTGCTTAATGGGGCTCTTCGTTCACTTAGCGGGCCTCTTCGTTTCTTAGCGAGGCTTTTGGGTTTTTGGAAACGAAATTTGCCAAACTATTGAAGATGCGATCTTTTTTCCTCCCCATATTATTTTAGGAGTTGGCAAACAACAAGATTTGATAACCAAATTTGCCAAACTGTTGTAGATGCTCTACGAATCCTAATAATCAAATATATCTTAATATGAATAGGAATTTCAAACCAAATAGAAAAAAGCAAAACTTTCGTCCAACCTTGCCACTAAAAAATTTTCATCACGAGATCCAAGTCCGGTTGGGCCAAAATAGCTATTTCTTTTTATATCCATAGCCATGCAAAAGCATGTTAAATTTTATATGGAAGTTTATTAATTGGCTAGGTTAACTGGTCATTGTTTTGATCAAGGTGGAGAGCGCCGGAGAATACTTGACGTTGACTGTGACCGATTCCTTCTCGATTTGGAAGCGGGAGGCTGTATCGATTTGTAAATTTTTTGCTTTGTCGAGTTACATATTGAATGTTCATCCAACTAGAATCCATTTAGAACACTTGACCATGTTTCGAACTTTTCGATCAGATCAAAAGTAAATTAATATATATTTATATGTATATATTATTATTATTTATTTAGAACACTTGACCATGTTTATATATTTATACGTATATATTATTATTAAACATAGACAATTTTATTGGTATGTCACTCTCTCACAAGTCTATATAAGTTAGAGCAATGTATCTAGCTAGCCATGATGTGGTGCAGAGTATGATTCCAAAACCAATATAAACATAGAACATGATGATTAGACAAGGTATGGTAGGGAGTCCAGATCCAAGATGAATTGTGACTCGTGATACGATTATTAATAAATCTAAGCTGGAAGTTAGCGAGGTGACTATATAACGTGTACATTCTGTTGCAACGTACGGGCACGTTCGCTAGCCAGTATAATACGCAATATATAGATGTTGATTTTAGCCTGTATTTCTAACTGACAATTATTCGTTATTGGTATTCGTAATCGAGACCATCTATGTTTGTATTTAAGTCTGCTGGATGGATACCAGTGTGACTTCTAAATAAAAAAGAAAAATCTAAAATTAACAATATCCGTCCATGTATCTGCCCGTCCCTGCCGTTCCTTATCAGGGCCTTGTTTAGTCGGTAAAATGTTCGAATTTTTCTAATCGTAGCACTTTCGTTTGTATTTGATAATTAGTGTTTAATTATAGATTAATTAGGTTTAAAAGATTCGTCTAATGATTTATAACTAAACTGTATAAATAGTTTTTTTAATTTATATTTAATGCTTCATGCTTGGTGCAAAAGTTGATGTAATAGAGAGGGAAAAAATTTCAACTCTAGCCTGACATCTAAACAAGGTGCAGCACGATGAGACGCCAAGCTATGAAGGAGCCGTTCGGCTGTGCTGATAAGCCGGCTAAAAAACACTGTCGACTGATTTGTTGTAAAAGAAAAATACTAAATACTGTTCCAACTAAAAATTAAAAAAAAACAGATTATAAGCCGAATGAAGAGAGCCGAAAATATTACACAAACAGCCCCCACCCACAGCCAACGAAGCAGAGCAGCCGAGCAGCAGACTCAGACCTCCTGTCTGCCTACTCCTGCCGGGAGCACGCCGCGGGAGGACGAGCGCGCGAGGACGAGGGAGCGGTCGCCGGCCTCGGCGGCGGTAGCGAAGGATGGAGCGTGGGGGAGCGGGGGCGGAGGCGGAGGTGGAGGATGCCGGCTCCGGCTGGGAGAGCAGCAAGCCGACGCTGCTGCAGCGGTGGTCCTCGTCGGTGTGGGCCGTCAGCAGCAGCGGCCGCTTGATGTGGGCGGGCAACGAGGCGTGGCGGGCGCACGTCGGGATGGCTTTCGTCCAGGTCGCCTACGGCGGCTACCACGTCCTCACCAAGTCCGTCCTCAATGTCGGCATGAACCAGATCGTCTTCTGCGTCTACCGCGACCTCGTCGCGCTCGCGCTCCTCGCGCCCATCGCCTTCCTGCGCGAGAGGTGCTGTCCCGTCCCGTCCGTTCTCATCCACCCCACCTTGACAGTTCACCTACCACCGAATTTCACTTCAGTTTCCTCTGCCTGCCCCAGCAGCAACCCGGGGGGAAAAATATTTTCTTTAGCTTTTTCCCAGGGGATTTCAATTCGTCCCGTAATTTTGGTATCCATCCGTCTTTGCAGAAGCGTGCGCGCGCGGCGCCCGGTGACTCCTCGCCTCCTCGCGTCCTTTGCTCTTCTCGGATTCACCGGGTAATTTATCTGCCTTCCCCCGTAGAATGGCAGACCATATCTTCAGTTTGTTTTTCTTTTTTCCCCCCTTGTTTGACATAACTAGCCCTTGGAAATAATGAAATGGCTTTCTCCTACCTTGCCGCAGGATCTTCGGCAACCAGCTCCTCTTCCTCCTGGGCCTCAACTACACTAATGCCTCCTACGCGGCGGCGTTCCAGCCGGCGATACCGGTGTTCACGTTCCTCCTGGCCGCGATCGTCGGGTAATAACAATCAGAATCATCTCCTGAGTCCTGACATGGACGCCGTCTCAAATGTCGACTGAATTCTAAGTAAATTCCACGCATTTTCCAGCGTCGAGGTGATCAACATCTTCACGAAAGACGGGGTTGTCAAAGTTCTTGGCACAGCCGTGTGCGTCTTTGGCGCCGTCCTGATGGTCTTCTACCGAGGCCCGTCTTTGATTGGGATGGGAGGCGCCACTGCAGCCGATGCAGCTGCCCTGACTAGCACTTGGAGCAGCAATGCCTATTCTCCTCAGTGGTTGACCGCAGCCGTGATCCGAAATGGTATGGAAACATGGAGTCTCGGGGTCGTCTGCCTCATTGGAAACTGCTTCCTGATGGGTGCTTACCTAGTAATTCAGGTGATGCAGACTTTTGAGCTCTTGGGTGTCGATGGCATAATTTGGAAGCATTGGGTTCGGTATTTATTGACGTGGTATTTCTTTTCTTTTATTGACTGTGAATATCTAGTGGCTGAGATATGAATGATTACTGTAGATTTATGTTCATGCCTGATGCAAATTGCTGTCCTTTTCTGATGTGACAACTCCAGGCCCCGGTGCTGATAAAATATCCTGCAAGCTTATCCCTGACTGCTTACTCCTATTCTTTTGCAACCTTGTTTATGGTGGTTACTGGCGTATTTGCTACCAATGGGCTCCATGAGTGGGCACTGACAACAACCGAGGTCATCGCCATCATATATGCTGTACGTATATGAGTTTGACATCAGGCTTACATTTAGAAATCACCCTGGTTGCGTAACCACATTTGTTGCTTGTACATACTAGGGAATTGTGGCATCCTGTCTGAACTATGCAATCATGACTTGGGCAAATAAAATTCTTGGGCCCTCTCTAGTTGCCCTCTATAATCCACTCCAACCAGGATGCTCCACCTTGCTTTCAACTATTTTCCTTGGAACCCCAATTTATGTTGGAAGGTTTGGCCCTACTCCCAACTCTATAATTATTCCAGATTGCTGTTTCAACATTATGTTTTGGTGATTTCGCAAACTTTGGATCCTTTAAATTGTTGGTTCAGCATGAGCTATCAAGTATCAGACTATCAGTTGCTCATTAATCATGGGTCAACATATTATATTATTCTTTGAAGCTAACTAATTTCAGTTGAGAGCTCATCAGGCAATCAGGCAACTTTTAAATTCTGACCTTGTTTACACCTGTATTTTATTCCAGTGTTATTGGGGGACTCTTCATCATTTGTGGTCTTTACCTGGTTACTTGGGCTCGCTACAATGAAGCTCAGAGAGTTCTGGGTGCCCGTTATTTGCAGCCTCTTCTTGTGGAGGGTCTACCAACCACCAAGGCAGAAGGGAGTTCCTTCAGGGGCTCCATTGATCCTTAGATCCCAGAGAGGCAGATAGATTGCCTCAATTGTTTTTCTTGGACAGCAACAGCAGATTTATTTCATGTCTTTGTTGTATAATACCAATCTTGCCTAGGGTCATCCTCCACATAATTACTACCAATTTCAAGCATTCAAACAAGGTTCCATTATCAGGAAGAATGGCAGGGTACTGAAAAAGTATCACATCCTGAGCATAATCTTGATATTCTGGTATCCGGTGGAATTTTTCTTCCCAGCTTTTGCAGAAGATACCCTTTTGGTTTAGGTGCATTGATCCTTCGACTTCAACAGTTTTGTCTTGTACAGGTCCAAGGCTAACTGCAGTTGTTGGATTAATCTCACCAAGGAAAGGTACTTGCCCTGATTGCTTGACCTATTTGTCTGTCTTCTGAATTTGGGAGCATCCGCATTGTATGCCATATATCCGTTCTTATCATTTGTATGTCAACACTCAAAACACATCTACCGTCTGTTGTTATTGCACAGATTTTCTTTTTTTAACTTGAGTTTATCTTTTGCGTTGGCAGAATATCTTTTATGCCTAAGAAGTGAAGCTGCAATGCACTAGAGCTATCATACTTGTGGCAGACAAACTTTTCTTCTGTGATGATGGAATCCAACCTGTTCTCTTTATTCAAGGGACGATCAAAATAATACACAAAAAGTCTAAAGTTCATGTATTCATGTAGTCATGTATCAGATATTGGAACAATTGGCTACGGTATATATTCAAATACTGTACCTTTTTGTTGTGTACGCGTTTATATCTTCTCTATTTCCGATGTTGTCTACGCTTCCGGCTATGTATAAAACTACCATATTGTTTATGCTTTCTTAGACGCTGTTTATGCTTTGTCTATGCATGTGGTTGGTTGCCTGCATTCGTCGCCTCGGGTGTGATAGCCCCATGAATCTTTTTTTTTTTGAAGGTCAACGGGGGAGGCGTTCCCCACCTGAAAAACATATATTATGGCCCAAAACGGCCCCACGGATAGGTACAGACGTTCGTTCATTACATCATCACGCAAATGGTGATGTTGAAACCATAACGAGTTTTATAAAGCTCTACTGTTGTCTCGCCATCTCGAAGAAATGGCACCATTTTTCCGGTATGTGCTTCTTTTGCTTCTTAAATCTGAACCGCCATTGCTCTGCGGCCGCTTTGCATGCTGCCAGTGTCTGTGAGATGTTGTGCACTTCTTTTCTGAACACGAAGGCATTTCTGGCCTTCCATAATTGCCAGCAGGACAGTGCAATAAAGGAAGAGAAATCTTCTCTAGGTATCCCTGATGGAGGTGAAATTGTGTGGATGGTAGTAATGTCCCTTCCGATCATTCCTGGCATGTTTACCTTTTGCCAAAATTGCATACCCAAGGCACATCCACTGATTATGTGTTCCGGTGTCTCATCCTCTGCTTGACAAATCTCACAGGTCGCGTTTTGTAGCACGTGCTTCCGATGTAGTATAGTGCGGCACTGAATTCTTCGCTGAGTCAGTAACCACATGAACAACTGCACTCTTGGCGGTGTCGAGTTTTGCCAGATGAAGGCTGCAAGATCATCAGGCTGCTGTCCCCGCGATTTCAGTAGATGATAGATGGCACCGCTGTCAAGGGTATTTGCGTCCTTGCAGATATAGTTTTCCAAACGGGCTAAGCCCGTTGGGCCGGCCCGGGCACGGCACGGATTTGGCCCGGCCCGAAAACGGCCCGGCCCGCTATCACCGTGCCCGTGCCAAGCACGGCCCGAGGCCGTGCCTGTGCCTGGGCCGCATCGGCGACACGGCGGCACGGCACGAGCACGGCCCGCTTCAACGGGCGGCATGGGGGCGGCACGGCTGAGCCGTCCGATGCCCTGCCCCCTCGCCTCCTGACCGTTGGATCACCGCGTGGGGGGCGCTGCTATATAACGCCGAGCGGCGGCCGCGGCCCCCCACCGGTGAAACCCTAGATCATTTCGTTCCTCTCTCGTCTCTCTCCTCTCTCGCTCCTCTCTCGTCTCTCTCGCCCGCTCCCCTCCGTCGAAACCCTAGATCCCCTTCTCCTCGACCTCGAGCTCGACTCCGGCAGCCCGCGGCCGGCACGTTGAGACGGATTGGCCGTACACTCCGATCTGCTTCCTCCCTGACCATAAATGTAGTCTCGTCCCCTCTTGCATCCCCTGGTCTTCTCTGTTTCTTCCGCCTCGTCGGCCTCGTCGCCGCCGCCGGACTCCGGTCATCTCGGGGCTCCGTGTCCGTGAGGATGCGTTGAGGCACCAGGGTGACGGATCTAGCCGAACCCGCCGTCGTCGTTGCTGCTGGCACATCCGGTGCTCCGGCCTAAGAGGTACGTCCAGATCCGGTGCAGATCTTCTCCTTTCTTCATCTTTTGGGTTAGATCTGTGGATCTGGACTAACACTCCGATCTTTCTTCTTGTTTTTCTTTTGTAGCCGTTGAGGGACCGGTGGCCGGTAGCAGCGCGATGTCGGAATCGGAGGCGGAGGAGATTGGTCACTCCATGACCATCAACGACGAGCTGCGGCTCTGTGGGATGGCCGGAGATGACGAGGACGACGTGATTGGTGATGCCGAGGCGCTCTTAGGCTCTCGTGCTGCTGAGGAGCTCTTCAACCGGACTCATCCACGGCTTCGACGAGAGGCCGTCGCCGTCGCCGCCCATTCTCGCGGTGGCGGTGGCACTGCTTCCGCGTCCGACGGTGATGCAGCTGCTCCCGGTGCGGCCGCTGCCACCGGTGAGGAGGCTGCCACCGGTGAGGCCGCTGCAACCGGTGAGGGCTCCGTCAAGCCATCAAACCGGCAGTCCACCTCTGCATGTTGGGAGGACTTCGAGAAGCTCTTCAAAATTGTGAACGGGCAGAAGGTCAGGTATGGCGCTCGATGTCACCACTGTAAGAAGGAGTATACTGCTAATTCTAAATTTGGTACTGGCCATTTACTCCGTCATATGGATACTTGCCCTAAGAAACGTGAAAAAAATCGCATGACTCAGTCTCACATTACTTTCCTTAAGGATGGTACTATCCGAAACTGGGAGTACGATCCTGAAGTTGCTCGTGTTCAGCTTGTTCGTTTGCTTGCTAGGTTAGATCTTCCCCTCAGTATTGGTGAAACTGAGGCCTGGGAAGATTACATTAGAACTGCTCACAATCCCAGGTTTAAAACTGTTTCTAAGCAAACTACAGGTAGGGATCTTATGAGGTACTTCTCTAAGAAGCGTGATAAACTGGTAGAATCTTTGAAGAGTAATGCTGTTAAATCTGTTGCTATAACTTCTGATATTTGGTCTGGAAATGCTAAGCAGGATTATTTGAGTGTTGTTGGTCATTTCATTAATTTTGATTGGCAACTTGAAAAGAGGGTGCTTGGGTTAAGGCTTATTGATGTGTCTCATAATGCTGAAAACATTGCTGAACGTATTTCTGTTGTGCTAAATGATTATGGTATACTGCATAAGGTGTTTTCTGTAACTTTAGACAATGCTTCTTCTAATAACAAAGCCATGGATGCACTTAAACCTCTACTTAAGCAATATTTGGGTGCTGATCTCTTTTTGCATCAAAGGTGTGCATGTCATATTATTAATCTGATAGTTAAGGAAGCTCTTGTTACTGTAACTCCTATGATTGATGCTTTTAGAACTGCTATCTCTTTTATCAACTCTTCTAACCTAAGAGTTGCTTCATATAAGAGCTATTGCATGGCATCTGGAACCAGACCTCGAACATTTGGGCTGGACATGGATGTAAGGTGGAACTCTACATATCTGATGCTTAAGCATGTCCTGCCCCACAAGGAAATTTTTCATACTTTCATTGAGTCCAATTACCCAAGACCTAGAGGTGGTGCCTTTCTCTTAACTCATGATCATTGGGCTATGGCAACTAAAATTCTGGAATTTCTTGAACTGTTTTATGACTCAACTGTTGCTTTGTCTGGTGTTTACTATCCTACTGCACCTTTAATGGTTCATCACATTGTTAGGATTGCTATTCACCTGCATAAGTATCAAAATGATGAGCATATTAGACCTGTTGTCCAACCCATGATTGATAAGTATAATAAATACTGGAAAACAATACCTCCACTTTACTGTATTGCATTTATCTTGGATCCAAGAGCTAAAATGAAAGGTTTCAACAAAGTTCTTAGGAAGTTACAACTAATCACTGATGCTGATTATTCTAATAAGGTAGTGGAAACTAGATCTCTTCTTTTCAAGCTCTATCACAGGTATGATGATTTATATGGTTCTGTCAGGGAGAAAAGGGCTGTCCCTCCAAGCCTATCTGGTAAGAAAAGAACAGCTTGGGATGAAATACATGATGATGATGATGTGCTTCCTCCTAATCTTGATATGTCTAGGAGTATTCCTGCTACTGCTTTGCTGCATGCAGCAAGTTCTTCCTCTAACACTGGTTCTGCTTCTGAACTTACCTCTTATCTTGACTGTGACACAGTCAGCCAGTTGGATGATGACTTTAACATCTTGAACTGGTGGCATCAGCATAAACTGACATATCCTGTTCTTTCTACTCTTGCTAAAGATGTGTTTAGTGTGCCTGTTTCCACCATATCTTCAGAAGCTACTTTTAGCACCACTGGCAGGATCATCGAAGAACGAAGGCGGAGGCTGAAGCCAGAAACTGTGGAGACACTTGCTTGCATCAAGGACTGGGAGGCTGCAGAGACAAGGATTCAGCACATGGTGGAGGACAAGGAGCTGGTGGAGGCATTTGAAGAACTTTATCTTGATGTTGATTAGTCATTTATGTAATGGTTCTGTAACTTAAGTAGGATTTAGACTTTTGCTGCTGGAGCAGCTGGATTTGGGCCATGTCTAGGGTGTTGAACTGTTGATCTAATATTGTGGAGCTGGCTGCACTCTTTTTCCCTGTCTAGGGTTTCTCACAAGGGTGAGTTTTACCTAGACAGGTTTTTAATGAGGCAGCCATTGCACAGCTCCTTTTTGTTGCTATCTGTGATGTGTTCAGCTGTGTTTTTTTGATTTTTTGTTGAATTTGAAGTTAGATGTATTTTTCTATATTGAAACTTGAAAGAGATTAACTTTGCTGGAAACGTGCCTGGGCAGGCACGAGCACGAGCGTGCTGCCGTGCCAAATGGCCCGGCACGGCACGCTCCAGAGAGTTTAGTGCCGTGCCCGTGCCTGCCTGACGGCACGGCGGCACTATCAGGCACGGCACGGCAGGCACGCAGGCCAGATCGTGCCGTGCCTAATCGTGCCGGGCCGCCCGTTTGGAAAACTATACTTGCAGAAAGAGGATGATCGCTGATCCGGCGACTGAAGCAGCTGAAAGGTGGCCAATTCGTCCTGCACCTCTTGAAGCTCACATGTTGCTCTTGTCGATAGCCTCGGCACCAGTGCTAGCCGTAAGCCCGTACTGATTATCTCGCTGACGCTTGCACCTTTGGCAGTACAGTGACTGAACAGAGCCGGGAACCTGTCAGCCAGCGCTTCATCACCATGCCACACGTCCAGCCAGAAGGAGCAGGAGGTGCCATTGCCGATCTTCACCGTTGTAATTGTCTGGTAGAGAGGCAGCAGCGATCGGAGGGCCTCCCAGTGTTCGCCATGAATGTCCCCCTTAAGTGTCACTAGTGATGCCCGGCTGTGTTCACCATGAATCTTTACTATAAGGGACCAATTACCATAATTTTTGTCCTCCACAGTTGGCTGATTTGTTGTGAGAGAAAAATATTGCTGGCTGGCTGAAAATAAGCGGCTGAAAGCTCAAGCGAACAGACCGGTACACTCCAAAACATGCATCCAGAAATACAATCCTCTATTATAAGGGACCAATTAAAGTTACACTATGTCATACCACAATTTTTGTCCTCCACACTTTTTCTTCGTGCACTCCAAAACATGCACCCAGAAATACAATAACATGAAAATCTATGGCTGCTAGACCTTCCCTCGAGGCTTCCACGCGATCTGACGGTCAGGAGTCTTTGTATCGTGCCTCCGCCTGCGTTGAAGCCTCCCTCGTGTCGAAGCCTCGCAAGTCGCAACCGCGCCTATCCACCACGACCGGCAACGACCTCGCTCCCCTCGATCGATGGCGGCGCTGTCTTGCTCGATCCCCTCGACCGACGATGGCCCTGCTCCCCGCGACCATGGTGCCATCATCCTCGACCGTGGCGGCACCCTTCCCCATCCCCTCCCGACAGCGGCCGCGGCGCCCTTCCCTATCTCGACGGCCTTGCATGCGTGTCTGTCGGCGACGGGTAGCCGCCCTAGGGCTCTGGATCCGTGCAGGGCGGACGCGGCGGTGGCGGTGCTGAGCATGGACGTGGACGAGCTGCAGCTCTTCGGCACTGGAGGGAGTAGGCCGAGGTACGAACTGGGCACAAAATCAGTTTTGCTCTTCGGCAGATCGGACCACGGCGAGGTGAAAGATGGGATGTGCACACATATCTGATCTTAGCTCCGAGTGCGACGCATGACTGATCGAGGCCCCCGACTGAGGTGTATCGATCCAGTCTTCCTCGTTGCTTCTCAGTTTAGGTTTTGTTCACTGGTTGCGCGGCCTTGTGAATTTCGTGGAGTCACTGTGCATGAATTGAACGCGCGCTGCTTCTACAAGGCCACTGCTGGCGATCATTAGGAGATAAGGCACTTATACCAATCCAAAAATTCAGTGACAATTATACCAACAGACTCTTGAATTTTTGTCCGCTAGAACGAAACGGAATATCATATCAATAATATCATACCTTGACAAGGTTTGTAATCAGTCATCTTGGTCTGAAGATCATGATCCGCCGGTATCCATGGTACTCAGCTGAACAGGTACTGAACTTGCCATTGCTGTTTAAGCAATCTTCATGTTGTTACCGTAAGGTCTATGAGTTTGAGGTGCATCTTGTGCATGCACAGGTAGGGGGATGGTTATGGAGTGCATTGGATTCATGTTGAATTTTTTGCCAGTCTGAATCGCAGGACCATGCTGGGCTTGTATGAGGACAGCAGATACAAGTCTCATCTCATCTCAAGAGTTTGAATTTAATTGGTAGCAGGGTGATGAGTGTGGCAGCATGGAAGAATTGTCAGTGAAATATTCTTTCAGCAACTTCTCATACAAGGTAAAGGCCAACTATTATCTGAAAAATTCCCTGTTCCATTGCATATGAGTTTTCTTTTCTGAATCTTGTCTTTAATGACTGAATTTTCCTTTCCTTCTTTTTTTTCTGTGATATGCAGAACATCTGTCAGTGCAGCTAGCATCCATGAACTACGGCCTCATGATGAAGCACAACTATCCTTTGCAGTCCTCGAAATAAACCTTGATATCAAAGCAGTAAGGGTAGGTGATAATGTTCAGTGACATGGATACACTAAATTTTCCTTTCTGCATCTAATTATGACACTGTTGTTACATATAACTTGCTGCCCTGGGGCGTGGATTAACTGCAAACGTGGTCTCAAGCAGGGTGACCCTCTGTCGCCGTATCTGTTCCTCCTCGTAGCGGAAACTCTGCAGGGCTTGATCAGGATGTGCTCTGATATCAAGCACCCGACTGATGTTGGTCTGCCTTGTGCCGTGCTCCAATACACCAATGATACGCTAATTGTATTCAAGGCCGAATTGCTTGCTGCTTCAAAGCTAAAAGAGATCCTAGAACTTTTTGCGGATCTGACGGGCTTGCACATCAACTTTGGTAAGAGCACTCTTGTTCCAATCCACACTGAGGAGGAAATGGTAAACCAGTGTGTTCAGCTGCTTGGATGCAGCAGAGACGGGTTCCCCCAGCCTTACCTTGGTCTGCCGTTATCAGTCTACAAGCTGCCAATTTCTGCCTTCACGCCATACATTCAGAAGGCCGACAAATACCTCAGCTCGTGGCAGGCAAACCTGCTTAACCCAATGGGACGTGCCGTCTTGGTCAACTCGGTCTTGGACTCCTTGCTTGTTTATTTCATGAGCTCCCTCCAGTTACCTCCAGCTGTGCTGCATCAGATTGATAGAAGAAGAAGGGCATTCCTTTGGTCGGGTGATAAGAATGGTAACACCTCTCCTGCTAGTTGCCTTGTGGCATGGCTAAACGTCTGCAAACCGAAAGAACTGGGTGGGTTGGGGATCAAGGACATAGGAATTCAGAACATTTGTCTGCTCCTCAAGCTGTTGCACAGACTTCATTGCCCTCAATCCTCTTCTTGGGCTGCTTGGGTTCAGAATAGAGCTTCTGTTGCTACTCTATCAGGCGATGTTTACGGTGATCACTGGTAGGTCCTTCGATCCCTGCTACCTTTATACAGGGCCATCACGACTGTTCAGCTCGGTGATGGGAGGACTTCCTCTTTCTGGTTTGATGTTTGGATGGGCGATGAGGCATTGGCGGATTCATACCCGGCTTTGTTCAGCCACTACAACAAAAAGGAAGCAACTGTCCAGGAGCTGTTGTCGGACGGGCTACAGCGGTGCTTCGTTCCCAGGCTGTCACCACAGGCGATGATTGAACTACCCTTGGTCCAACAAGCAGCGAATGGCGTTACTCTACAGATGACACCGGACAAACGGCTAACTCCTTTCGCCAAGGGGGACTCTGGGCTTGACAGTGGCGCCCTGTACAGGCTACTCGCCCGGGGGCAACCGGAGGACCCAAGAGCTAATTTCATCTAGAAGAATTCAGCACCGCCGCGAGTTCAGCTCTTCATGTGGCTGCTAGTTCAGAGAAAGATACAATGTCCCACGGTTTTAATGACGAAACACATTGTCCAGGACGCCATTTGCGAGATCTGTCATGAAGCTGAGGAGACTCCAGAACACATCATCCACGGCTGCAAGTTGGGACTTGAACTTTGGCAGCTTATCAACTACCCCTCTATGCTATCTACGGACCTAACCTCACTTCATACAGTCAATCCTGAAGGAGGGGTGCCACGAGAAGAATTCTCAGCTTTCATTGCCTTGGTGTGCTGGCAACTATGGAAAGCAAGAAATGCGGCAATCTTCAGACAGGAATTCCTGAATGCTAACCAGATCCTTGCATCCTGCATGGCCACCATTGAGCAATGGCGTGCAAGGCTCAAGACATCAAAGAAACATATTGCTGATGCCTGGTGTCGCATCTTTCAAATGGCGAGACAGGGCCAAGGATGAAGCTACCGACCCCTCTATTCTTCTTCTTGCCTCACTGAACTCTGTCAGACCTATTGACACCTTGTATTGGTCAACGTCTATGTGACCATGTAAACTACTGTACAAAATCAATCTTGGGGTCATTTATGGGCCAAGCTAATAAAAATTTCAGGTGGGGAGCGCCTCCCCCCCACCCTGCTGCTAATCCTAAAAAATGATATGATGGTGTTTTATTTAGGGGTAGAGAAGAAGCATGTTTTCTTATTTCAGTATGAGGCTTGCAGTAGCATTAAGTTTGTTTACTTGATGCTGCTAACAGTAAGTGGCATCTACTACATGTTAGGGCTATTTAACATGCCTAAGTTGACCTCTTCAATAGTGTTAGCTTTTAGCAATGACTCATAGTATATAGATTTAAGTTTGGAATTGTTAATGTATTGCAACTTGTTTCTCCTGTATTTGGTTCTACCCTGAACCTATTTATGCAACTTCAGTGAATTGTGTGCTTTTGACTGTTAGTGCTTGATTTTGGGTGTACATCGGTTTCGCTTATGCATGCCAAAAATTCCGAATCTGATCATTCTTAGATTGCCAAGTCGTCGCTAACAGTAAGTGGCACCTCATCTGGTTTTGTTGTATTTCAAGTTAGTTTCATATTCTCTTACCTGAGCTCAATTTTGTTGTCGTTTATACAAAAGAATGATACACTTAAAGATTTCGGCTACTTGAATCTGTGAAAGTTGATCTCACATATTTACTGAATTTGTGCGTACCGAAAAGTTACTGAATATGACCCATAGCGTTAGCACGGGCAATATACTAGTGAGTGGTAATGCATGACGACAGCGGCCTAAGGCAATGTTTTTTTATATACTTTTAAACCTTTTATTATATATCTTATTTTAAAAAGAATATGTGCCCTTTTTTTGCCGTGCCACTTCTAGTATAGCCGGTATGCAGTCGCTGCGCGCCCTGTTCCGTCTGGTACAACAGTTGACTAGTGGGCCTCTTCCTTAGGAAGGAGCATATCTGCTTCGACCGACAGGGTGCAACTGTCAGGCCCTGTTCGTTTTGTCCTAAAACTAAGGGGATTAGAAGGATTCAGGGGGATTAAATCCCCTACAAGTTTAAATCCTCCTCAATCCCTTGAGTCCCCGTGGTTTAGAGATGAAACGAGTAAGGCCTCAGCGGGACGATAAGTGGTCAAAAGTTGTGGAGGTTAGACGTGTAGGTCAAACGTTTCTGTTCGGTCTAAGGGCCCTCCTAGAGGTCGAACATGGTCCCTCGACCTCACAGTGACCAGTTTACTAGAACATTGTCCCTAGACGTGGGTCACAAACGTTTCTGTTCTGTTCGGTGAAGAAGATAGTGGCCCCCCTTTCATACGCACGATAGAATGCTTTGAATTGAGATGATTCAGCACTACAAACCGCCTAATGCTTACCAAATCCAAACAATAAGCGACCGTTTCAAGTAATGAAAAACGATAAGAGTTTCAGAACTACTGATAGGAACTTGCCTTGGCAGCAAACAGCAATAGTACTTTAATGATCACAGGGGTGATTTTATTTTGCTCCCAACGTGGTCACCTATGTGTTTCCGCCAATAAAATAATTTCACAACGAATCAAAAGCAAAATCCTTATCGAATTACGGAGTACATGGTGATCTTTATACTGTTACACTTGGAAGCAAACATGTGTCCGTGCATCTATGGCTGCTCCTGGTCTGCTGCCGACCACCGTCAGTCCGGCACGCATGGGATCGGAGCTGATCGTCTCATGGATCAGGAGGCCAGCACGCGGCGTCTTGGACTGCTACGCTGGCTGTAAGAATTTCAAACAAAGAAAGAGTTTCAACTTTTTTAAACAAGAAAAATTACTTAGAACTTGCAGGTCTATTTTTTAAATGCTGGACCTTTTTTTTCCTCGCTTCTTACAGTACCTTTTTTCTAAAAAAACTCCTATACGATTTTTATAAATTCCTATATTCCGAAACCGCTTGAAGCCGTCGCGCTCGCGCCCCGCCTAGTGATTACAGTCCCTGAGGCCAGTTTCGGTGGGGATTTCACGTCACTGTTTCCAATACATCTAGATTTTAGAAACAATGCAGAAGAGTTTCATCCTCACGAAACTCTCTTTATTTTCATGAAACACTTATCATATCTCTTTATTAATATAGTACTATATCAGTATAATTAATGCTCATAAAACTCTGATGAAACCCATTGACACTGGCCTGGTACTGGCACTTATCGCACCCAGCGAAAGACTTTCGAAGCAGCTTCTCGCCAAAATGAAATGGTGGAGCGGCCAAAAGCCCACACCCTGTTCGTTTCGCTGGTTTATTGTGCTGAAAGCACTGTTCGCTGGTTTGTTGTAAGAGAAAAACACTGTTGGTTTGTTGTAAGAGAAAAACACTGTTGGATGGCTGCTGATTCTGTTGATAAGTCCAAACGATAAGGGTGCAAAGCCCCAATGCGAAACTACCGGGCAGCTTCCCAGTTAAGCACTTCCCTGAAATATATATAAACTACGAGGCGGCGTCCGGCCGGCATCCCACTTTCCCGGTATGTCCTAGCTTATTTCCCACTAGCGGCCGGAGACGAGTTTCTCTCTCAGCATTCCTTGCCGTCCATCCGCCGCTCCAAACAGGATGTCCGCTGAGAAAAATCGATGTTGGATCTGAGGTATGTCCTAGCTTATTTGCATGAGTTTTTGTTATTCTGTTCACGTAGGGATTGGTTGTTTCATTAACCTTAGTCAGCATAAACGTATTCAATGTCTTTTGGTGACAGACAAGCCGTATTTGATAAAATTGTGTATGGTTGTTTAAATTTTATTGCATGTAGTCACCTCCGTGTGCTAGTTGAGGTCTTATGTTTCTAATAGAGGTATGTATGTGAGAATATTTTATTTTTATGTGCGTATATTTTGTGTAGTAGCTAGATAATGCAACATTTGTGTAGTCGTGTTTTGGAATATACATTTGTGTATATTTTATTTTCATCTGATTCGGCCTTTTCTAGTTTTAGAGTGCGATTGTTGGTTAGTTTAGTTTCTAAAAACTTTAATCTTTTCTGGTAAGCATGTCGAGATATGTATCCTCAAAATTCAATCAGAGCTTAATGCTGCTTATAGAAAATGTAGGCGCCTTAAGCCTTTAATGTGTAGTGGGTTCCATCCATATTTTCCTCCCATGAATATCATATACGGCATGAACCTCACGGTTATGTCAAACAGGGACTATTGATAATACCGACGACAATGGCAGAGGTCAATCTATTAGGACTTGCACTCTCAGTTGCCGAGAAGACTTCATCCGTTGCCACTGACTGGGCTGCCAATGGGTTGTTGTCAGCCCGGAATGCAAAAAAGGAACTGGGAAACTTGGAAAGGTCTCTGAAATACATTTGTGATGTTCTACAATGTACCGAGGGCAAGCAATCCACATCTTATGCCCTCCAGGAGTGGCTGAATAATCTGAAAGATGCAGTCTATGACATAGATGATGTTTTGGATGATGTGGCCACAGAAGCCCTGGAGCAAGAAATTGACAAAGGTTTTCTCTCTCGAGCAAGTCATTTCTTTACTTAGCTAAGCCGCAGAATAAAAGAAGTTCGTGAAAAACTTGATAAGATAGCAGCCAACAAAGTAGAATTTGCAGCACCTGAGCACTCGATTCATATCCCAACAACCACAAGTACTAGCAGGGAAACACATTCTTTCGTCAATGAACAAGACATTATTGGGAGAGACGAAGCTAAAAGGGATATTGTTGATAGGATTTTAACATCTGCAAACTCCACAAGTCCTTTGTCTGTGCTTCCTTTTGTTGGTTTAGGAGGCATAGGGAAGACTGCATTGGCCAAACTAATTTACAATGATTTGCATATTACTAACAAGTTTGAAATGAAGTTGTGGGCATGGGTCTCTGATGTATATGATCTTAAGAAGATCTTGGATGGCATAATACAATCAGCTACTAGTGAAAGCCACAAACAGCTAAACCTGGAGGCGTTAAAGAACATGTTGTGTGCCCTTTTACACAAAAGAGATATTTGCTTGTCCTAGATGATATGTGGAATGATAAGGCTAGTGATTGGTATGATCTAAGAAGACTTCTTTCTAGAGATGGAAGTGGAAGTGTGGTTATCGTCACCACACGTAGTTCAAATGTTGCATCTGTAGTAAAGACCATGGAACCGTATGATGTAGCACGGTTACCACATGATGAGTGCATGAAAGTATTTGTTCGGCATGCATTTGGAGGAGAGGAAACAAGGAACCTCGAGTTCTCAGAAATTCGGGACTGCATTGTGGAGAAATGTCATGGTGTCCCTTTGGTAGCCAAGACATTGGGTTCCATGTTGTCTAGTAGCCGAGATGTTGACAAGTGGCGGGACATCAAAGATAAATTGTGGCATGTTGAACAAGACAAATATGGTGTCCTTTGCAGCATTAGAACTAAGTTACCATGCACTTCCACCCCATTTACAACCATGTTTTGCTTCCTTATACACTTTTCCAAAAGGCTACAAAACTTATACAAGTAGTCTTGTTATGTTTTGGATGGCATTAGGGTTGTTGATGCCTAGAGGAAGCAAAAGCAACAAGATGTCTATCGGAGAAGAATACTTTCATGAACTTTTTGGAAGGTCTCTTTTCCAAGAGGAGAAGCTTATCTTTGATGGAACTATTGATAGATGTAGAATGCATGATCTTATTCATGATGTTGCAATGAAAAGTATCCCAAAAGGAGTATGCAGCTATTAGTTGTGAAAAAGCTGATGTCTCTGAGAGGATTAGACACCTAGTGTGGGATCACCAAGGGCTTCTCAACAGATGTCAAATTTCCAAACCAACTGGAAAAGGTACGCAAGGCAAGGACATTTGCAAGCATAGAAAACACTGGCGCTGTGAGTAAAAGCCTTTCTTGAGGATCT